>JAHWFP010082385.1:93340-136303 GCA_023313725.1 Lithobius niger
TTTTTTTTAGAAACATTCCTTATTTTCCTACTTTTTTAGAAACATTCCTTATTTTCCTACTTTTTTTACCCATTGACGAACTTGAAGTTCCCTTCTTTATAAAAGTTATTACGCTCATTACCAGGTTCTGAAAAAATATCTTATTCTTAGCTAGTGTAATTCTTTAAATAAATCCTTATTTTTCATGATAAAAAAAATCCCCGTTTCCAATTTTTTGTCTTTTTATTATCCACTATGACCCCTGCAAAGTCAACTTTGTTTACACCAAGGCTAATGAACGACGAAGGGTTGCTGCAATCACTTCATTCTGTTTTCGTGTAGCAATGTTATTTTCAGTTCCCTTACACAAAGTTTCATTTCTATTTTTTAGTTTGTGGTGTTTCATGCATATTGATGTCGAACACGGAAAATAGAAACCTAGAAAGCTAGGAACCTAGTTTTCTGTTAAAGGAATTTCCTTGAATATTCCACGTCCAGGCCTTTACACAGTTTTTATGTTTTCAAGCAATTTTTGTTCTGCTTAACTCATGGTAGAGACGCGGCCGAGGTGTGATTTCATTTGCACACAGCAGACGAAAAGTCACCTTTCCCTTGAATGTAGTTTTTAATGTCTCATGTGATTTGCTAACTAAATCAATTTTTTTATTATTTAAAAGTACTCATGACAATCACTAAATCCCTGAATCAAGCTAATTGATCACCTAATGTTTTCATCATGTTTTCCAAATTTAGGCGTGTATCACTTAGGCGTGTATCACAGGCGTGTATCACAAGCGTGTATTCTATGATGAATACTGGATGGCTCCGTTTACCCTTGCAGGGTTTTGGTATGATACGAATGTCCCATTCTCTAGTGTGGGGCAGCCGAACTTTTTTTGTACGATTTTAAAGACACTTAAAGTAGTATTTTACATTTTACAAATACAGTCTGGCTTCATTCTTTCTTTTAACTGGTCACTTCAGCAGATTGGTGAGGAAATTCTTAAAATTGTACAGTAAGTTTTACGTCTAAATAACTTTCAGGTGCTTATTTATTTATTAGTTATCGCATGTTACCACGTGTGTGTACAAAACCATTAATATTAAAAATTACTGATTATTATTATTTGACATCTACATATAATAATACGATGAGGTTGAGCAAGCAAATCCACTATTATTATGCACTACAATGAAAGTAGGCGAGCGACCAGCAGGGGGGGGGAGGGGTAGCAGGGATGGTGATATTCAGACCACACAATAGGGGAATCCTGGTGGGGGGGGGATGGGGAGGGGCAGGCCGTGCGGGGCGGGAAAGGGGTTCCCGGAGGGGGGGGGGAATGGGGGAAATCTGACCAGACTATGGCAGAATGTAAGTGGGTAGGCCGCAGGGGAGTCCGGAGAAGGAGGCAGGGGGCTGTCGGCTCCCTTTTCATTCCATACTGCCCACTACAATATTTCGCTCAGGTATGCGGGGCGCCGGGGGGGGGGACAGCTAGTATTCCTTAAAACTTTCTGTTACGTTGTTACTTACACGTTTTTATTTGGAGGTTGGTTCGTTATTTCGACAATTTATCACCTGTTATGTGTTTGTATTGAACCATTACTATTAAGAATTATTGTTCAATATTATTCGACATAAAATTCCTTAAAACTTTCTATTACGATGTTACTTACATGTTTTTATTCGGAGGTTGGTTCGGCTTAGTTTCATTGTGTTTGTGTGCTTGAGTATTTTCGTCAATTAAGATCTGTAAATAGAAGGAAAAAAAATTACATTACATTCGCCGGCTTAGAGTGATCCCTTTGAACACATCATCACACTTATTTCAAACTTGAAAATCGAAGATTCCATGTAGAAAAATTATGATGTAGGCTACTTTGCCAGGAAAAAAGTTTTTCCTAGTTTAAACGGACAAAAAAATATTAGCTAGTTGTCAGAGTTGCTGTTCACAGAAGCACCTAGTTGGTTGTTCAGTAAAGTTGTGCCTTTTTATTTTATTTTTTGTCGTATTGATATTGCTTTTTACCCTTTTGGGTACTACAGTTACTTAACAAATACATCGCTATGGTTTATACTGTCAAAATTTTGACTCGTTATAAAAACAACACCAAAAAGGTCGCTTCAAGGACATCATTTTGTCCTCCAAATTTTCGACATTCCTGAGATGTTTTCGGACGTTTAACTACATCCGATGGTCAAGTGGTCAGAAAGAAAGTTGCAGTTAAAAGTCCGAACATCCTCAAGGTCTGAAGAAGACACTTGATGGATGTCGAAAATTTGCAGGACAAAGTGATGTCATTTAAGTGAATTTATGTGGACTTTTTGGAGTTAAAGTTTTTGTTACTTAATAAATAAATAAATAAAAACTTTCAATGTATCCCGCCTTTCCCCCGTGTAAACATCCCGTCATAGCATGTTTTACCTCGTTAAAACAGTAAAACAGTCCCAGAGTTTCTCTGTTTTCCTTGAATCCGAATTTCCAGCCGTCTACTGACCAAAACAATTCCACTGACTTCAACACGTGAGCTACAGCAATAGAAAGAACTCCAGCAAGTTTCACGCTTTCTTCTTTTTTCCCCTCCTAATTTTGTTGTTCTTTTGTAATTTCTCAGCTGCGAGTTCACACGACGTCTAACGGTGACAATTTCATTTAAAACTGGCATAGCGAGCGCCATTGTCATTTCAATTTTTTTTTATTATTATTTCATTCGTTTCACTTTCATTTCTTGTCTAGCTTTTTTTCCCTCCCCCTCCTTCTTTCTATGCATTGGGTGGTAGAATGTCGTTTTACTCTTTCCCCAAAACGTGAGTACCCTTGTTATTTTTATTTTATTTCCTCTTTTTTGTTTCCTTTTATTCTGACGGGAGCGTCATGAGCTTGTTGGTAATTTCCCCAAATCACCGCTGATGGCGCCACTACAGAGATGATCGCCTACTGTCACAAGGGCTCAATAAACATGCAAATCGTGATGAGGTGGGACGCCCTGGCCCGGTACAATCGTAAATCCTTTTTTCCTTTTTCTTGCTCTCCCGCCGTAATTGAAATAACTTTGGATTGTAGGCCATTTTATCGTAGAACCGCAGACAAAAATTGGATGGCTTGTCTCCGCTCCACCCTCGCTGCCTATACACGTTAGGCCTACAGCGCTTCAACTAGAGCTATTGCGCTTTTGCTAGAGGTTTCTGTTGTATTTATCTAATTTCGTTTCTCTAGCTGCCTGTTTAGGCATTTTTTTTATTTTACTTTTCATTTTATTTCTTTTTTTTTTTTTTGTCTTTCATTTTTCTGGACGACAACAACGCTAGGAACGAAAAACTATTTCCGAGATTGCACAAACTTTGATTGCATTTTTCGTTTTATTTTTGACCCCAATGGTTTCGCTGGTACGCGCGCGCACAACGCACACCCACCAACAACAATGTCTTTCGTATTCTAAACAGGGTTTGCGCGTGATGACTTGGCGTTTATGGAACGCAATTCCGTCTCAGGTTTTGGCTTTACCGAATTGGGGAAAACAGTATAAGGACGGAAAAACCAAATTACGGTACGAGAACTCGAAACGAAACGTAAAGAATGAAATTGCAAAGGCGGCTGTAGACGACCCAAATCTGTATCGCGAAAATAGTTATTAGGCTTATTGAGGCAGTAGTAGACAACTGAGCTTTTAAAACTATTTTGATAATGATAATGCTGGTTCTTCATATCCATTATGGTGTGAAGGGAGATAGCAGGGCCAGGGCCACTACGGCTGATCCCAAAGGTAAATTTGAAATTAAATTAGTTAGTTGGTGTAATAGTATAATGATCTCCTCAGGAAGACTCGTAGGTACACCATGTTCAGACCCTGCTGCAAAGAAGAGACGGATTAGGGACCTATGTTCGACCACGCTTGGAGTATGCAAGCCTGGTATGGTCCCCTTATCAACTGGGGGACATTACTCACGTGGAGTCTGTTCAGCATCGTTGTATGGCCTCGTTGCCAGGCTTTCGTGACAAAATTTACCGGAATTAACTTAGGCGTTTTGGACTTGAGACCCGCTTGAGTTGCGTCCCTTATGTCGGATCTCATTCTTGCGTTTAAGATTATTAGGGGCTTTCTTCCCGTAAATGTACCGTTTTTCGAACTATCAAAGGAAAAACGGCATTGCTACAGAGTGGTTGGATAAGACAAGTTGGATAAGTTTGCTCACAAAAGCCTGGCAACGAGGCCGTAAAACGCCATTAAATAGACTCCACGTGATTAATGTTCCCCACTAGATAAGGGGACCATATGGGGCTTGCATACTCCAAGAGTGGTCGAACGTAGGTTTAATGCTTTAGCTAATTGCTCTTAATTTTAAAGGTCGGTTCGACGTCCTTTAAACTTAAGAGCATTTCGTGAAATTAGATTTAGTTAAAATCAAATAAAAAGAAGCCAAGATCGATAACACTAATTTTACCATGTATCGAATGCAGCTAATCTAACATCTGCAAGTATACTCAACATTTTACAAGCCTTACATATACCCAGTATTATAATAATTCAACTGTTGAATGAATAAAGGTCTCGGTATATGTACCAAGACCTTTATTCATTCAACACTTGAATTATTACAATACTGGGCATATGCAAGGAAACACTGCAGTTTTGAACAGCTCAATAAGTTGATATTAAAACCTGAGTCAATCATGTGGCACCTGCAATTCCAAGAATAATTATAGATATGGACATCTATAATTAAAATTGTAAGGGCTCCCACGCACTAAGCAACCAGGTTGCTGCAACCAACAAGAATGCTTACAGTATATGTACCACTATGCACTTGGCCGCCACGGCCAGTCAGTTGCAGCGGTCTCTGGATCCCAGGCGGCGTGCAGACGACCACAGCGCGACCATACTTGGTCCGTGTTCATTTTTCACCACGTGATCGACAATTATCAATGGAAAAGGGACGTGGTCGCGCGGCACGTTGTCGTGCTTTTTGGCTGCGACGACCACTGGCCGCACGACTTGGCTGCCCAGTGCGCATGGCCCCTTAACTTGGAGTATGAAGAACTTCATAATTGACTGAGGATCTATCAACCCATATTCCCTGTATGAATTATTTAAATAGTTTTCTTATTACCTAAGGACAATCAAGAGGATGTTATATTACTATAGATTTGGAAACTTTCTGTCTGTCTGTTCAGGCAATTCATCTGCAGCCGCCATTTTGTGTGCGCGTTCGATTCGCATGCAACGAAGTGACGTCACACCTGTCTTTCAGCCATTAAGCGATATTCTTAGCTTTTAAGATTAAGACGAGCTCTTCATTTATGAAATACGGTGTATAGCCGTGGTCAGTGAAATACGGACTTTGCAAATACCTTTTGAATTACTACAAGTAACGGTGGATTTAGTCACACCTGCCAACTAGAAAGTTGTTCGCGTAGCGTTGGTCACTACGTAACGTTAATGAAATGATTATCACCGGGCAACTGGTCGACCCCTTTTTCCATCCACTTCCTGGAGTTATATCCAACGTACACTAACCGTAACTGTACACTGAAAGAAAATACGGGGGAAAAAATCCTTTCTGGAGTTCCTTAAAAGCCTATGAAAGGCTTGAAGACTCTTGCAAAACACCTGCCAAAATCCACGAGTAAGAATCCTTCTTGGAATTCCACAAAAGCTTACAAAACCTTGAAGAATATCGCGGAATATCTATCAGCTCCCGGGACATCCTTTCCTGGAGTCCAACAACATTGCAAGAAATTTAGAAGAAATATCGTGAGCAAATCCTTCTTGAAATACATTCACAACTACAGAAGAATTCTTGAAGAATCCCACGGAAAAGCTAGCTTCTAATCCTGAAGAATCTGACAGAAAATCTCTCTGTCAAATTACCTAAGAAAAATGTCCTACTCAGAACCCTTTAAATCCCAAGAAATCTTGAAAATCTTCCCAATAATCCCAAAAATCTGCAAAATTCATGGGAAAAAATTTCCTAATGGAATCGCTTAGATTCAGAAGAAATCTAGAAAAATCCCAGTGAAAATTTGCTAGAATCCCAGGGGAAATCTTTCCTCGATACCTTAGACTCTGAAATAATCTTGAAGTATCTCGTGGGGGAAGGGGGAACTCTCCCTCCCCCCCACCCAAATCAACAGGAAATCCTACAAATTACCAATAAAATAAATCTGTTATCTCGCAGTTCGGGAAACAATTAACCAGCAGACAAGTGAATACTACAGCCCTTCGGATAAAGAGTCTACCGTACAAAAATACTAAGATACAATGATAATTCACAAATATATTGATTAAAAAAAATACATACCATACTAATGCACGCATATTGGATCGTTATCTGGACGATCAACCATCAAGTCTTCGTGTAGATCAATAAACCAATAAGCAAACTACCATTCCATAAAATACTAGTCCTTTTTACAATTCGTTATGAGGTAGATGCATTTTCTATTCTGAAGTTGAGCAGTGGAGTTTGTCATAACGTGGAATAGTGGAATAGAAGTGTTCAGCACTACTTGTTTCTAATGGAAATTATACGTTCCTGGTTATTTATGGACCATAAACGAACAGGACCGTATAATTTCCATTAGAAAAAAGTATTGCTGAACACTAAAATTCCACGTTATGACACACTCTATAGTGCTCAACCTGGAGAACTGCAGAACTAGAAAACGCAACCAACCTCACAGCGAATTGGAAAAAAAGGACTCAATTTATGGAATGCTAATTTGTTCATTGGTTTACTGAGCTACACGAAGACTTTGATGGTTAATCGTCTAGATAATGATCTAATTTTTGTTTCAGCACAACAACATTTTCGTACTAGGAAGCTCAACTTCGATCGCGTAATGACCGAAGACTGTGTGTGACATCATTCCATTGCAGGTGTATCAAACATGCTCGGCTTCCATCGTGTAACAAGTGGATCTCTCGTATGCATTTATCCCCGAAGTAATAAATTTAGGCCTAATCTAAATTCTTTTGCGAGTGGCCGAGGTTAGATGACATCACTCGGCCAGGAAACCCAATTAAGTTTGTTTCTGTATTACGTGTCAGTCGTCGTCAGTGAGAGCACAAAAACGCTCCTCATGTGTGCATTCGACGGTCCCTAATACGCTGGAGATGGGACATAACAGAGCCGACCGCATATTTCTGTGCTGAAGGCCAGACCATGAGAAGGCTGTACAAGCCTAATAGTGGCACTGTAGTTTGCCGCCGCGTCGTATGGTGGCGATTGTAAGGCGACAATGAATTTAGTCCGCAACCTGCAGGAGGGATGTCGAGCTGAAGGCCGTCTATTACCGATTTCGCATTGCTAAATTCAAGTGGCCAGGCCGGACTGCGGCGGGCCGGCTAGTGCTGATTGCGGCTACTGCCAGACCGGCCGGCACGATTTCGCGTTGGTTAATTCCACGGCTCGCTGATTTACAGCACCGCCACGTGTCGATTTGTGGTACATGACACATTCCACTTTCTGCCGCTACACTGCAGCACCATTCGTAAACCATTCCGATTTAAGCAGCGCTGGGCGGCTCCGTCCCTAATTTGATTTCGCGTTGGTAAATAAAGCGGTCGTGGTCGTGCCTGGCACGGCCAGGCTCACACCATTGGTGTGAGCCGGGCCGGCTCACGAAATAGTCGCCCAGCCTGGGTGGGCCCAATTTCGCATTGGTTAAGAAAACGGTGCCCAGCCCTCCTTGGCACGACCAGAACCACTTGAATTTACCAATGCGAAATCGGTATATGTCAGCAGCGTGCCATTGAGCCGTATTTCCACGTTGATGGTAGGTTGCTGCATGGCTAAGAAGACAAAACAGACGGCGTTAGTGTCCAACGTTCATTTTTGCGATGGGAAAGCCTAATCTTAGCGCAAGTGAATCATAAAAACACGGAAGTAAGAAGGCGGTCACTTGTACATCAGATTCAAATAAACGAAAATGAATACAAAGTGAGTTTTGACCTTTGCATCTTCAACACGCTTTGAAAATCTTACCTAAGTTGTATTTATTCTTGACCCAATTTCGTTATTGTGCAGGTACTTGAAAAATAGATTTTTCTTACAGTTCCTCGGTATTCCAGTTCCCATAACCCACTATCGCATGGTTACAAGTTAGTATGGCAATACGTTACGAAATTCAAGTTACCGTTAACAGAATAATCAGAAAATTTCAGCAGCACCTACAACGTTGTGACCCTAAGTGCATGCCCAGTCCGACCCGGATCTGTTCAGGTTTGCAAGCAATCACCTGGACAGATAAGACAGACAGACAATAGACATTTAGGATATTTGACGAACCCAGCCGAGCCATGGTGCCAGAAGTCGAGAGGTACTATTTTGCTAGCCAATTCCAATCGGAAATTCCTAGGATCTTTTACATACCGCAATCGCCATGAGCACGAGGACAGACATACAGTTTCAAAGTGCAGCAGCGTCTAGTTCGGAAGCTCCCGGTTCGCAAACTCTGGTTGGTATAAAATCGCACGCTTTTCACTCCTGTGAGAACCAATTTCTGGCATGATATTCGACACTTCACACATACCCGCATACAATGGCAACATTTACCTGACAAAAGCGGCCGAGTTATTTATTATCCGCCTGCATGGAACGTGTAATCGAATTTTGCATGCATTTCCGAATCTCGCCAGCAGGCACACACAAAAAAAAAAGTGCTAGTAATAAAGAAAGAATATAATCAAATCGTTCCCCCAGACCATCTTTTACACCCCTCTCCACAACGTCGCAATTCATCAGCAAAATCAATCTCCGTGGGTGAAATGTTTGTGTGTGTGTTCGTAGATTATTATGGCAGGCCCCCAATCGTCAGAGCGATCGGACAGTCAGCGTCCCTCCGTATTTCCGGTTGCTACCGAAAGAATCTGCATTTCTTGCATATAGAGGGCAGGTCGGTCGGAATTGAAATGCAAACCATAATGGAAACCCTCGCTAAAACGAACGCCATTTTAGTTCCACTTCGCCGTCCATATGCGGTCCAATCGAAGTAGTCGGAGGGAGAAAAGGGAAAAGGCGAAACGTGTGATTACGAAACGGCCAGCATCTTTCCCCTCCCCATGCCATATCTTTTTTTCTTTCTATTTTCCGTTTGTAGCTAGCTAGCCTATATCCAATTCTTGACAAAACTGTGTTATTAAGAAATAATAATAATAATACCAAAAAAAAAAAGAAGCAGTCGTGAGTTTTATATTATATTTTTATTGCGTCTTGCGTCCGTCGAAATGAAATACGAAAAAGACGTAATAAGATGTGGTGCATCTCGTCACGTGATCGAGTTACGACATTTTGGTTAGATCATTGCGCACGCCTACAAAAGCACAAGCTTCACAGTGGATGAAAACAAATTTTACACTCTTATAAAAAGATTGTTCGTAATCAAATATTTATAATATGTTTTTTCCCGAAGTACCTCAAAATGGCACCACGTATTTTTTTAGAAAATACACTGCGAAGCCAAATCTTTAACAATCGTAGATTTGTTGAGTTCACTGCAGCATCAAAGAGAATCATACTAAAACACGGTTCGTACATAAGAGACCTTTACAAGGGATCTTCAAGACATTTCAAGGCATATTCAAGGCACTTTCAAGACATTTGCAAGGCCTTTTCAAGACTTTGCAGGGCTAACTTGCAGCCACCTTCAAGGTTTTTTGCAGCGTTAAGCTAGCCAGATGACCTTTTATATTCCAGTATGTTGCCAATGCACTGTGTTTAAGTTTATTTCTATTTTCTAACATTTACTGCGAACTTAGTTGCTTTAACAATTACTTAACTACGGTTTGCAGTAGGCAGCTAAAGCATCGAAAACAGCATGTGAACGTTGTGTCCTCCCTACCACCGGGGGACAATGAGGGAGGAAGAACGCAGGAAGTAACAGCACTTGCACAGTTGACTTTTCATGCACAAATTGCTTGCACAGCACGGCGCCTCTCTTTCTGTCTCCAGGCCAATCAAGGGAAGCATCGTTCATAGAAAAAATGGAGTCTGTTTACTAATTATTTGTATTTATTTATTTCATGTTACAATTAATTACTGCTATAGTATCAACACCATTCTCACCAGAGTATACTATCAAAATTCAAGGCCGCCATTTCAAAGCTTCAAAACCCAAAAATTCCAATTTTTAAGGGTTTTCAGCCTTGAATTTTCGGTTTTCAAGTTTAAGGTTTATCAAGGAATTCAAGGCCGTGTGCGAACCCTGCTAAAACTCTGGAATCCTAAGCTCCAAACATGCCCCTCAACGCTGAATCACGTCAGAAACCGTGGTTCAGCATTGGGTGGATTAATAGGGCTCACCTGAATTTAATTCACGGGTGGGCTGACGTTGGGAGGCTAGATTGAAAATGTGGGTTGAAAGTTACGGTCGGATGAATCAAGGACATCTCGTTGGTTTGAAGGATGGGCGAATTGAAACGTTCGAAATTAAGGACCCCATCCTATGGTCAATTGCCACGTGGATAGTTACTATTGTTTTTACATTGTTCAGTCTGATAATGCGATTGGCGACATTACTGAGGGGTCACTGTGAGGTAATAATTGCATACGGCTAAGGCTTGCCCCAACTTGATATTGTATAACTTCCTGGGTCATCACACAGAGTAGGCTACGTGAAAAGGAAGGAGATGGTTGTAGTAAATCTTCAGAACTTCCAATTCTGGGTTTGAGGGTCCCGGATTTTCCGCTTGGATTTTTCCAGCTAAATTGTCCCTCTCATAGTCGCGGGGCAGACAACACAGTTTGGTAACGTAAAGGAACAAGCACGACACTGGTCAGAAAGAGAGAAGCCCTCAAGTGCTAAACATGTAAAAACACACAACTATGTTTCGGGAATTACAATTCCCGTCATCAGGTTTAAAATTACAAATAAAAAGACATACTAAATTTCGGCAGGTATCTGCCTAGTCACATCGTTTTTTAAAAAGGCATATTGCGTACGAAATTTAAAAAAGAGAGTGTAAAAATGAGAGAGTAAAACCCCCCAGAAATTTTCACTCAGAAGGGCCAAAAATCAGAGGTAGTATGTCTTCTTATTGTGATTTTAAACCTGATGACGGGAATTGTAATTCCCGAAACGTAGTTGTGTGTTTTTACATGTTTAGCACTTGAGGGCTTCTCTCTTTCTAACACAGTTTGGTTTCATGCTCCCTAAAACAAACAACAACTATAAAATTTCCAACTGTTGACCAAAATCGGCAAGTCCAGAAAAATGGCGCATCATCATTTTGACTGTTAAATGCCGTATAACTACTGAAAAGCCAGATGTTTTTCAGTAGTTATGTGGAAAACCTTTACTTGTTTTATGCACCGGTGTTTGAGCGTGCATCACAGGATGCGCCAGTTGAGTGAGCGAAGCGAATGAAGCGAGTTATTTGTCAACAGAACCAGAAAGTTTACACTTAAAAGTATTTTTTATGGGTAAAAAAAAAATTGACTGCGAAAATGTTGTCGTCAACAATTGTAACTTGTGACGTCCTTCACAAAACTACCACAAAAAAAAAGGTAAACAATTGGCTCCCTCTTCATCGTTAACGAAGGGGGCTTCGACCTTAATGACGTCTTTTTCCACGAGTTGAAAAAGTTGTGACAATGTATGACGTCATTTGTGTGCGGACTCTTAAGGCCTGATGAACAACGTCCAGACGTTACGCCTAAAAACATGCAATCATCGGGATGTTGTGCATGTGAACACCCAGCTGCAAATCTTAATCAACTAACTAACTTTTGAGTCATATAATCCAGTTCACTGCTGCACACTCCGAAGTAACTGACTCACGGAATTTCAGTGCTTTTTTAATTAATGAACTCAACCTTATACCAATGCCAACCGAGATAGAGTTAAGTCGAACCGAGAGCCAGATCTGGCCAAACCTGCCGAACTACACACAACAAAATACGGAGATTACGGTGCAGTTACGAATGAGTAAACAATACTAAAAAAAAAAAAAAAAAAACATAGCAGACAGTCCGCAATAAGATTGACCACGTTAGAAAACAAGGCACACGATTCTAAGAAACAAAGAAAAGACAACTGTACCCCGAATAAGACCCAGGACATGCGTTTACTAACCAAGCTCCAGACCGGACCCTGGCTACGAGCTCCAGCCAAGCTTAGAAGCTGCTGAACCTTCTCATTGGTTGAACCTTTCTAACTTGCCTCTTGGCCTTCACGTTAGATATCAATGCAAGCAATAAATCACAAAGTAAGGCATAGAAGCAAACAGTCAGTCACCACTGAGATAGGTGGAACAGCTCCTAAGGTCGGCTGGAACTTAGAGTCACTGGTCCGCCCAAGTTAAAGCTGTCCGTTTCATTAACCTCCTTTAACTTACGATTTATTGTTACTAATCCGTAAACGATTGTGTTGTTATTAGTCTGAAGTTGAAAAGAACGTTTGGAGCCGTTAAGGCCAACTGAAGCAGAGAAATTTTGTTTCATAGATGAAAATTGACATCAGTGTCGCCACAGCCTTATAATGTTCGAGTTGTGGTCGTTGCCATCTTTATACCAATTGACTGACGGCTGCTACGTCATCAAACCTTTGCGTAATTACCTGACTTGGCTGCGTGAAGCACTTGCTCGTAACGCAGTATGATTGTGACATCACCAACAACTATGACATCATGGTCTAGCAGCTGCCAACTGGGAATGCAAGTAGAAGTTATACTCACGGTTTCCAACAATGCCGAGGGGAATACGGGATTTACACCTCCGCAAAGGATTCCCAAGTTACCAAAGGACACCGATAAACCAAAGAATGCCAAAAGGATGCCATCGGATACCGAGCTGAAGGTAAAGTTTTTGCTGGCGTCAAAGGCGGAGTAGTAAATTCCGTATTCCGTAAGTGATTACTTATGTATGCTGTGATTACTTTCGGAGGTTAAGCAATACGCAAGTGAAATACATATAGCGGGCAGCATGAAATGAAAATGGCCTTCAATGTATGAAGCTTCAGGGACGGAGACGTACATCGGGCGGAAATGACAGATGGGTCGGTTTGGGATGCTGGGTGGAACAATGATAGCTATGAATCGGCAATAAAGCCAGAGTTCGACGTTGTTGTTTTACTGGTTAAGATGATCAAGCTCGTCTGCATGCTAAAATACACTGATGAGATGATAAAGAATTAATGAAATAGGTGTGAAGACAGGATGACTGAAATTCGGGCAATTGGAGGAAAACCGGGACGGACAAATTCCTAGTAGTAAACCGGAAATAGCTTGCCTTTGGTTGGAATGGAATGAGGATTGGGGCAGAAGCAATTGTTGCCCTAGCACTGAATAGTCACATTGTTTGTATGGCGACCCTAGAGCTTACATTGTTGGTTACAATTTCAATTTATTAAACAAGAGCCTCGGCCATGCACCACGCGCTTAGTTTAGTTTAGTTTTATTACGAGAGTTTACTCGGCCCTAACGCCATACACTCTGCGCTATACTTACATGCTAACTTACGGCTAAACAAGGAAACACACTACACACCGTCAACACAATGAAGGCTCAGTCCAACAATGCTCATCTCTTTGTACCTACATGGCTGATGAGGGAACACAGGAACCCGAGGGGAGCAAGCAAGCCAACGCTGGGGCCGTCAC
Organism: Lithobius niger; assembly: GCA_023313725.1. Lineage (NCBI taxonomy): Eukaryota > Metazoa > Arthropoda > Chilopoda > Lithobiomorpha > Lithobiidae > Lithobius > Lithobius niger. The sequence continues at coordinate 106,918 of JAHWFP010082385.1, forward strand.
GAATTAATAAACAAGAGAGTCAAAACGTCCTGTTGCTTTACGGAAGCCAAGGGTTTTACGAATTTTCTGCGCCACGCACTCTATTACAAAACAAGAACTAATGCAAAACAAAGCACATCAGAGCAAAACAACTGTCCAAACTGTCCAATGGGCAACCGCTGCAACCAAAAGTCCAGTCTGTCACATCACTACAAGGTTGGTTACACGATTTACAGCATTCTACCATTGTTAAACAACAATCGAGTCAAGACAATATAATAGTTTTCGTGCGACAGTGAGGGAAAGGCAACTGAAAGAAAGGTCTGGTTGGCAAGGCCTATTGTGGTATAGTAGCATTCCAATGCATATCCAGTGACCCTGATGAGCGCCCAGAGGTCCTGCCGGATATGCCCCCACACCCATCCCTCCCACAAACAATGAACCCTCCATTACAACCAGGCAGTGTACTGTCCGACCATTTAATTAAATGAAATTAACCTCGTGTTTCCCCCAATATTCAACCAGAATATGGTGCTACGCCGCTTGTCCCATATCCCCTCGCGTAGCGTAAACGAAGTGTTACGTCGTCGTCGCACGATGCCGTTTCCGCGCCCATCAACGATTGTCAAATCCGTTTGCACTCCCCGACCCCTACCGCCATTTTAATAACCCTTACCACAACAGTGTAAACAGCGTGGTAATGAACTTATTCACCTCAGAATTGCGGCTGAACGATTCATCGTCGTCACCACGCCCACTCTTTATTAATAAGAGATCGTCAAACGCGACCGACCGGCCGACCGCAACGCCGCCCTACCGACGGAATTGCGAACCCATAAAGATGGCGACAGTCACAACTCGATTAGGCCTATTTGCAGATTCGCTACAAACAACAACACAACAAAAGCGATGTCGTACCACTTCCCCTCTCCTCTTCTCCACTCGTACACATGATTACCTTGTAGCCGTAACGGCGTTTTAAAATTGGTTGTAGAGCCCCCCTGGTGCTTAAACGACAAAGCTGTTGCAGGCGATCGTAGTTACGGTGAGGCCACGCGAAGGCGGCCATTATTGTTCTCGAAATGGTCTCGGACGCCATGTTGAGCGAATTAGATGAAATGGCCAAAGCTCTACCACTAATGGCGTGCGGACGCACATAGGCTCTAATTTCCAGGCTAATATTACGACAGTAATTACCGTTTAACAAAAGTGGAAGCAGCGGAGAAGGTATGGCGGGGACTAAATCTCGACGAATTGCAGGCACTCTTTTAAAACTGGCGATGCCCTTTTCACGAACTGGTTAGTCTCCGTTGATGAGGTTTTAGGTTGGGGGGGCTTTCCTTTTCGTCGATTTTTACCGTGAATCGAATAATGTAGGTTTATTACGTGACAAAATACGCCTAATCGAACTACGACTAAAGATAAGACTAAGACCACGAATTTCTAGGGTTGGGGAGGAGAATTTGTGACTGAGAACCCATACTGAAACGCCTTAGATTCATTCCTGTTAGGTTCGTCTAAGTCTATAGAGGACACCCTAAGTTTTATGTGGGAATTTCTACTCAGTTTTCAGCCTAAAATTAAACTAAACTAAACAAAACTAGCTTGCATTTAATTATTATTTAGTTTAGCTTAGTTGTAATTTAGTTTACTTTAGATTTGGGCTAAAAAGTAAGCAAAAATTACCAGATGGAACGCGTGGCGCCCTCCGAAAGCTCGGATGGAACTAATAAGAATGAATGTAACACGTTTCAATACAGACTTTTTAGAGTTACAACTTTTCTTCCCCAACCCTATAAATTCTATAGCTAAGACTCGTACACGAGTCTTTTTTCTTGGTATTAAAGTTGTACTCAAGGCCTATTGAGAATCACGAACTACTTTTCGTTAGACATTACATGCTACTCTTACTATAGCAATGTGAAGAATAAGTAGGTGAATACTGTGCAATAATTTAAGCGAAAAAAGTGCTGCCGTTGAGGGGACTACGACGAAAAACAACAAAGTGGAAGAGCTCGGAAAATAAAACGAGTTACGGACTTTAGTTTCTAAACTTTAAGTTTACTTTGAGCCTATTGGGGGAATTATTATGTAGGCCTATAGGGTCTAACAACGGCATACTAAAGGCCTATTAGCAAAAAAAAACCTAGCAGGGATCGAAGAGGACGAAGAGGGTGGCTGGCCCGAAGGCTAACTGATTTTCCATGCTTGGTCCATTTCTTTTAGCCGATTTGGCTACCCCTGGCAACTACGAAATAACGAACGTCATGAACAAACATCATGAGAGTAAAAAAAAAAAACGTTGAATTTATTTTTTATGGGTTTTTCGCGTATTTGAAAGTCATAGTATCATGTTAAAGCGATGAAAATCGGCCTAACCGAAGCGCATTTTAATTTCTTTCATCTGGTCTTAATCCCAACTTTGTAGGTGCCTTGGTTCGAGAGGAGTAGAGGTACAAACACGCACGCACGCACATCATACGATTTTAATGATGTAGATTCTAGATTAAATCTGAACGACAAATCGATATGCAAAATGTTCACCTTTCGATTCTTGGGTAATAGTTGGCTGAATAAGAAGGAGGATGACAGAGGAAGGAGGCTCTTCCTGGGAGGTCGGATTCTTGGGAGGCAGCTTCCGATCAGGTTGTGTGTTTTTCCTTTGATTGGTACAGTTAACCCTGGCTTCCATTTTGCTTCAGTAGTTTTGAGTTTTAGCATTTGGCGAATCACGTCACAAATTTGCTGTATCCGGAATACCTTTTCGAAATAAGAGGATTTTCATATTTTCTAATTTAAATGTAAAAGTCATTGTTATCAAATAAACCTAGAGTTTAATATTTTAACGAAGTGTACGACTTTGTCTACTAATACCCACCGCAAGGTTCGAATCTTGCTCGTATGCTAGTAAAACTAATCTCCTTCGCCTTACAAAGTCGATCTTTTATCTGAAGGGTTTACGACCACTCGTACACACAATATTTTTATTTCCTGATGTAACTACGTACAAGATGAACATCAGAAGACCCTTAACCACCAACATGATGATGGTTAAGTTTTAGTTACTGCTATCGGAGGTGCGCTGTTCCGTTGCTTACGATGTAAACTGTTGTGGTTTCCAATAGTAATAACAACTAATATTTGCATAGATACTAGAATTAAATAAGGAATAAATCACTAGGTAAAGGGTAAACGAAGCAAACAGTCTGCATTAAAGACTGGCCTTGTGAGGATACACGATACGCTAATTTCAGAAAGGAAGAAAAGACAACTGTCCCGACTGGGACTCGAATTACAAGCTTTATCAACCCCACTTTTGAAAAGAGAATGCAATAAAAAATAAAGAAAATACTTTCCAACGTGTCCGGTATATTTACCTAGGTTTTTACCGGTACTTACAAGGTTTTTTTTTCCCCTTACTTTAACGCAACACCAAAAGTGTTTCAGTTACTTCAAGATAGCAAATTTTCGAATACCTATACTAGCTTTCTTCCTCAGGCTTGGGCAAGGGGCAATGAACGAAAATTAAAGTAAATCGTCCGTACCATCGGTATTTAAAGTTGTTTTTTTTTTTTGCCAGAAAAACAGATTTTTGCAGGGACAGTGGCAAAAACATGGTTTTTACTGGTTATTACCGGCTAAAACTGGCAAAAACCAGCAAGCAACTTCATACGCTCATTTTCACAGCAAAAGATATTCTTCTCGTAATATCTATGTAAATAATCGACAGCCAGTTACATAAATTTGCATAGATATTGTGAGAAGAATATCTTTTACTGTGAAAATAAGAGAATGAAAGGTAAATAAAAAGTGAATATGGATTTTCGAAGTAAACGATGTGACGTTTTCGAAGGGAGCTTTTATAATTTGCCAGCATTTGATTATTGTAGGCCACATTTTTTTTTATTTGACTTCAAGTAAATTTTGCCAGTTTTTGGCCAAAAAGCAAAAACATGGCAAAAACAGTTTTTGCCGGGACGGTAAACATGGTAAAAACCCTGACAGGAAATAAAATAACACAGTAACCCACCTTAACGCACCAATTTCGTTCTAATGATGTGACTCGAATTCGAATCACTCTTTCACTAAATGTTAAAATCCTACCGGGCCGAATTTTGTGGATTTTGTCCTAGCGTCTCCGTCGTTAATATTTGGTGTGTGAAGGTGCGGTGGTGTTTATGGACAGCTGCAGATTTGCACATTCACATCAGAATTCAATTGGTCGTGCCATTCCGAAGCTATGGGGGCCCAGAATGGTCAGTCTCATTCTTTTACATTGTTCAAAATGATTTCAAAGGGTTTTAACGAACCACTCCTGGTCATCTGCCCGAACAATGCAAATCAGATAAACGCCAGCCGCTAGGCGTAGGCCGAAATTTCGATTAAAATTTATTTACTAGAGCACACAAATGAAAATATCGAATCACTCTAGGCTGGGATCGAACAAAGGGCTAACAGTGTTGGAATTTTAAACCAGTTGTTCACAGTGCCATGATACAGAAATTCGGTGGCACCACACTGTCATTGCCGGCAAGGGAAAAGACGGTTTTTACAGGGCTTAGGGAGACGCGCTGATTGAGTGAGTGAAGCAAACGAAAATCTACGTTTGTTAGCCAGTATGCGCAGAATTGCGATTAAAGAAACTTACTTTGGTGAAGCTTGGACACTCGCATGACAGACAAAATAATACGTTTATTACACCAGTCCAGAGGAAGGGATCCTACAGTCACTGTAATTACTGCCATTTCATTAAGGTGCTTGCACACTAGCTTCGGTGATGGAGCCCATGTTACTGGTGTAACCTTAACAACGGGTTCAGTGAGTCATCTTTAAGCCAGTGAAGGAGCGGCTATAGCGATAAAGGCGCTATATCAGTGATCTGGGGACAAATTGGGTTGCCAGTTCGAATCCGGGTCATGCCACTCCGACGAAACGTAAGTGCATAAAGGTGGCTTACTGTGTTACGTTATTTCTACTGTACGATATTCGCTGCTTGGCTAGTTAGTGCACTCCCGTTTCGCCAAATCCCCTTTTGCCAAAAAGAAAGCAGATTAAAAGCTTTTGCTTAAAAGGCAAATCCCGTTTCGCCAAAACTAATTTACCAAAATTTTACGCACACGAAATTTAATACCGTATTTCTATGTAATGGGGATTTAAAGGACAAACATTTAACTGAAACAAGCAGTGGTAGAATAAGACCAATTGATGACAATACAGACGGAAAAACGTGTACTTTAAATATTGTTTAAAATGTTTGGTCGGCGCTAGGTCAACGCCAGGGTTCTCTTTTTACAATAGTTAGTTATACACATGGTGGATACCCTTTCTCAAACAGGAATTCCCATTTTACATAATCCCGTTTCACAGAATCAAAATATTGTTCAAAAATTTACGAGTGCACAGAATTAAAGATGTATGCCTAATTGGAAGGAATTAGTGATTAGTTGCGGTTTCTGATGTTAAGTGTTTAGCCGCAGCGAGCGCTGCAGCGCGAGCTAGGTACATAATTTGGGAAAAAAAATATATTCTGCAAAACAGGTGTTTGTCTATAAATGTTTGACCATTACACGGGAGTCGTGTTTTAAATTTCGTGAACGGTATTGCCGAAACGGGATTTGGTGGAACGGAATTTGGCGAAACGGGACGTAACCCGCTAGTTTCCCTCTTTCCTTTTTCGCTGTTGGCGAATTTCTGTTCTACCGTGACTAAAGGTGACTAATAGCAATGACTAATAGTGTGGAAATAAAGAGTCACGACTGAAATTCATATCGAAAATTGTGTTAATAAAAGGACCTGGTCGCTTCGTTCGCTAAGCCGACCACAGTTGTTTACATTTTCCCTTTCTGGCGTTTTCACATGGTCCCTACGACAATTTGCCTAGCACAAGAACGGGTTGAGAGACGGATTACAGTCGAAGGACGGGATGGAAGAGGAGGGTTGGGGTGGGGGTCGGGGGGAGTGCGGGAAGCGCTAAACCAGCAGGGGAAGGTTGTCTGAGGGACGCAGAAAGAAGGGAGTGTGGTGGGGAAGGGGGGGGGGAGGAAGAGGACGAGGGAAGGATGTCATTATACGCGCTGGCTAATTTAGCGTGAGTTTCTCGTTTCACTGCGCTGTGAAATTAAACAATTAATAGTGATGAGTCGTGCGTGGGCCGACAAGAAAATTAAGGGGAGGTTGGAATTAACAACACGCGTTGAGAAAGAAGAAGAATTTTAAAAATAAATAAATAAATAATAAGGTAAATACGTGACGCTCCAGTCCCCGGCCGTCCGTGCCCTTACGTAAGTAGTGACGTCGAAAGGAAATTTCTCAAAAGCGCCACTGTTGAATAATGAACATGTACCAGCGAAACGTACGGTTTTTTTTTAAGTTCTCGTGTGGAAGCGCTGACGACGTAGCGCTGAAGCTTTAGAAACACAGAAATTTAATTTAGCCTAATTATAATGTTAACTAGAGGAAGCCTGTGCGACGCACGGATAGTGTTAGATGGAAACCACCAAAAGATGGAAACTCGACCAATCAGATTTTTGCGCATAATGGCTAACAAACGCTGCTTTTCGTTCGCTTCGCTCACTCAATCAGCAGTCCCAAGCCCGAAGATCTTTTTTTTACAGTAGCACAAATCGCATTGCCGCATACCGCCTACAAGCAAGATATAGGATATAGATATAAAATCCTATATATATATATATTTGGGGTTTGGTTAACATCTCTGTAACCAATGTGTGATAACCCGGGCCACGGCCCTGTGACTGAGGTTGGCGCTCATGACCTAGCTGTTGACGTGCCATTATACCTCATCTCTCCCCTCATCCAGCCTACACGCAACTATGTATACGCCGGACTATGTAATATACGACCTATAATTTGGTGGCGGCAGATCTGATTATTCTTCAAGCTAAAAATGACCCCCCCCCCCCCCCCCCCCCCCCCACCACCCGGCGGGGGGGGGGGGGGGGGGGGGGAAGAACCATCGGGAAAAAAAAGGCAAAGAATTCAACCCTCGAATCAGTATTACAACCCTCGAAAGGATTTCGTTTTAATCGGTTTTTCTTCATAATTTTATCTAGCCTACTTACACAGCCCAAAAAAGGTTAAAAGGGCGAGGTGGGAGGGGGGGGGGGGAATACGTGCCTATAAATGTCCCAATATTCGAACGCCCTTGTCCCCAAAACACAGCATACCACTTCATCCGCAAAGAAGAACGACCAATAACTGCCCTATTTTTTTTTTTTATCAAATATTTGGTCGCGTCAGAGGGCGTTAGCACTCACCCACTCAGTCGCTCACAATCAACTTATCAAATTAATCGTCCGTTCCACGATCCTGCTCGCTATTTTATCCTTGGTTTCAGAATGCGTACAAGCTCCACTTCCAAGGCTGTAAGTGGGCTCGGCTGTTATTGCTACATCCTGTTTTCTCGAGTAACTCACGCAGCTCCAATGTATTGTAATAACAAAGCTCAATCGTTAAGTTGCGGAAAACCAACACCAGCATTGCTTTTTTTGTTTGGGTTTGGCAATACTTAGCAGCACCTAAATCCAACCCCGCCCAACCATGACTGAAATCTAGACAGTAAACCAACAAAGGTGTAGCAACCGGTTTTATACCATGCATACAGGGTTGGAAGGTTTTTGCCATGGTTTATACCGTCCCGGCAAAAACTGGTGTCTGCCTCGTTTTTGCCACTTTGGCCAAAATTATGGCAAATATCGAGTTGACGTCAAATTAAAAAAGAGGTGTGCCCTACAATAGTTAAATACCGTCAAATTATAAAACCTCCTCTTGAAAACGTCACATCGTTTATTACTTTGAAAATTCATATTCACATCTTATTTACCTTTTATATGGTTATTTTAACAGTAAAAGATATTCTTCTAACAATATCTATTCAAATTTATGCAACTAACTGTCGAAAATTTACATAAATATTGTGAGAAGAATATCTTTTACTGTGAAAATAAGCGTATGAAGCGGCTTGCTGGGTTTTGCCAGTTTTAGCCGGTAATTTCCGGAAAAAAACCGGTAAAAACCATGTTTTTGCCACTGTCCCGGAAAAAAGCTGTTTTGCCGGCAAAAACCCAACCCTGTTACATATGAAACAAACGTTCGCTCTCGGAGTCATTAGGTTGTACAATGATTCTTAGATTGGGATTTAAAGAGCTGGAACAAATTCCCAAGTTGTACCGCAATATTACAAACATTCTGAGCCGAACAGTGTAGTGAAGACAACAGTTACTGCCAGCCAAGTAGTCGTATAGATACATGCTGTCTTCACTGTGTACCCTAGACGTCAGATTTCTCTGGATTTACCTTGAGGTCAGTTTAAACTGAAGCGCAGTAGAACTAAACTACGTAATAAAACTTGAAGGCTGCATTGAACTAAATAGTTTAAACAGAATATTGTCCAAAATGTAGTAACCTACGATTAAGTCAGTGTGCTACATTTAGTAATTGAAGTATCAGAATTGGGGGAGGGGGGGGGGACGCTAACATTGAACAGCTAAGAATGAGCTAGTGAGCAGCAGCAGCGAAAAAAAAATTGACATCCCATCATGACTCTGGGAATTGAATGTGGCTCCATGGGCTGCCCTCCCCCCAATTCGCAAGATCCCTACTAACACCCAATATGAAGTAACGTCATTCCATAATGTAGTGATGCGAGGGTGTGCCTGAAATGTAAACCTCCAACTCTGGTTGGACAAACACTATAAGGTTTAGAATGCTGCATAGCTACGAGCCCACGATCTTGTGAATTTTCAATGTAATTAAAAAATAAACAGTCTTTAAGCGATGTCACACTAACTCACTTTGTACCGATCTGAGTTTCCGGCTTTTGATGCCATCCCATCGTAACGCTGCCACGTTGTTTGCATTCAGGACGGGGAGTGTTTTAAAAGCTTGCAGTAAAAACGTTGTAAATTTTACTTTGTATGGCCAGATTAAAAAGCTTACCCGCCAATCTTTTGCAAATATTTTTATTTTATATATATCAACTACACGGTATGACTGGAATGCAGTTGTGGAAATTGTTTCAACTTTACCACAATCGCACAGCACCACTGTGTCGCTGGCAGAGCTACTGAACGATCGTTGAATAATTCTTGGAACAATTTTGTACTCATGTCTAATGCACAGTTTAGGATTAACTTTCGGGAAGAGAAAGCAGTTTTGAGGCCAACATTTACGGATTTACGGAAGGAAAATGAATCATTTCATTTTGTTCACCAGCAACGACGAAACTCTTGACAGCCGATAAAGCCATTTTTGATGTTATTTGCATAACCCTTCATTGTTGGCGTGGTAGCATCGGTTTTCGGCACGATCTAGGCTCTAGCGTTGCCGGAGGCCCAAATGGTTCCTGTTTTGCCTCGCGAAGCCCTCAATTTTGTCCTTCAACTATTTAAATTCTTTGTGGAAATATACAGATTAAAAGGCTTTTCTTTTGAGCAAACATCGAAGCCATCAACCATCTTTTTCAGTCCTTCTAAGTCTCTTGCAGGAAACAGTAAATCCCTTCACCTATAAATCTAAGCATCGGCCAATAAACCGTGCTACGTCTTAACGACGAAAGAATGGTCGGATACGAAGACATTCCGACTAAATTGTTACCTCCTCTCGTGAAAACATAACAAGCCGCACTAGCAAGTTGGACCAGGTTCAGGTTGCTTTTATTTGAGTTCTAAAGGCCCTTGAAGCCATACACTCACCACGCAACGCAGACTAAACAATTTGCCATTTTGGCGTTGTTTTACTAATATTTATTTCACTACTTTTAATCATAGCATTGTCTCCTTGTTTGTTGAATAAATTTTCGATAATTTTTGTTTTATTCCAAGCCCTAATATCTGGTAAAATCTGTTGTCCTGATGAATTTTAATGCCCGATGAGTATTAAAATACCATTTGGTATTAATTTAATACATTGTGAGTTGCTATTTCATACAATTGGTTAAATTATTTAACTCGTTCCCTTATTGAGATCAACGCCTTGCAAAGAAAAAACTAACATTGTTCAATTTAGCCTAATGAATCATTATGATTGCACTTTAACCAAGACTTTACATGAAATGCAATCATCGAATCGTACCTGCACTTTATACTGATTAATGTAAGTTCTTTTTGTTAAATTTTATCTCACATATTTGCACATAATTATTTGCGTGCATATTTTCGTATACTGAAATTTGTTGAATAGCCTGAATGGCTCTGTGACGCATTATACAGGGTTTAGATAATTTTTTAATTCTCAATTTCCCTGACATTTCCAGGTGCATCCGATGGCAATTTCCAAGTGTTTATAAAACGTTTAGTTAGGAAAACAGGCAGTAGCTACGGTTTTTATTAATATTTGTACGAAAGTAATCCAACATCACAGAAAGTAGCTGTTTAGAGACTAGTCCAGACAGGACTAAACACATTTTCATCATAGATATTGGTACTATCCTAAGATTTTGTTTATTGAAGAAATATCTAAAATACTTGAACATTTAATGCACAAATTAAAATATTTGCTACTAGCCTAAGATCGACCTGCTAATTCAATGGAACTTGCAGATCAGACACAGAGGCCATTTTTTCAAATTTCCCTGTCTTTTCCCTGATTTTCAACAAATTTCTTGTTTTCCCTGAAGTCTCCCTGAGATTTTGGCTCCATTTTTCGTTTCCCCCGAGATTTCCAGGTTCTCCAGCTTTTTTCTGAACCCTGTTATATCAATGAAGTAAAGTTCACTCCTTTCTTATGACCTGCCCTGACGTTGTTTGATCAATAAAATTTTCAACGAAATTTAATTTAGTCGTATGCCTGCTTGAATTTAGTTTTATACAAGTTATGGTTCAGTGGCTCTGCCCAAATACGCTGTCTCAAAGCTAAAAGGTGGTCCTTGTTGGTCTAAAATGAATAATGTTCTGAGGAACTTCACACAATATTATTTACTTCTGTTGCTAAAGAGGCATAGGCTGCAGTGAGCGCGGCAGTGTGACCATCACCCACTTACAAACTTAAGTTCAGTTTATGAAAATTTCAGAATAAAATAGAATAGACGTTGCCGGCCAACAAGCTTACAGCTTTTTGAAGGCCCGAGCGGCAGATGTTAAGAAAGGGAGGAAACCGGAGTAAAACCGGAGTAAAACCTCGTACAACGGGCGGGAAACAACCGAAGAAAAACCCGTAGATATGCACTTCACTTCGCCAGGATCGAACCCGGGTCTGCATGAAGCCAGAGATGTACGGCTGGGACGAATGACCATCGAATCTGACGCCCCAGTGCTCGCAGCCATCCGTGCACCCTAGACCGCTAATTCAGCTCGGACGTGCTCCAGTCAGTGCCTGTACGTATGTTTATGCGGTATTCTTTGACGAGGCATTTCATTTTAGACATTTTGGCAATATTTTAGGGTCAACACTGAATTAAGTAGGCTTTCCTCCACTCATGATCGTTTTCGTCGTGGCGACATGATACTTACTACCAACTTAATCACAATCTTATTGATGTGGACCATGTTCTTTCCCTCATTCCAAATGTCAACTTCACTCGTGGCCACCCTCTCCGTATTTCTGTCACTGTCTCTCGGACTAAGCTACGCTTTCACTTTTTCAAGGAAAGGGTTGTTCAACTCTGGAACTCCCTCCCTCAATCTGTTGTTTGCGCTCCTTCACTCAACGCTTTCAAATCACGCTATGACGCTCTAGTTGTTTAACTTCTTTGGGGTTCGGGGGGGGGGGGTGCGTCGTGCACCGTCAATCTCCATGTCTATTTCTTTAAATTTTTTTTAAATAATTGTTGTTATGTACCTAAAAAATACGTTGTTTTGACCAAAAAATGTAATAAAATGCACTACATCGAACACACCCCATTTCAAGGTTAATTCTGCATTAAGTTACTAATTACGTTTTTAAAAACGCCTGTACAGGTACACCGGAAAGGTTCTGTGTATCGCTAACTAGTTTGATTGTTAGTTTACGTCGGTAAAAACGGATTGACGCAAGTTGTACGGTACTTTGACGGGTTCCAATACATTACGTGTTACTTATTAGTTTGTACAGGTGCCTGTAACACCTGTTCGAAGTAGGCTACAGGCTAATACATAGGTTTGCACTCTGTCAATCATAATCAAATCTACGCCAACTTCAATTTGCGTATAGGTATTTTAAAATTAAAACCACCTGTTCGTAGGAGACTGCTAAACACATACTAATTAATAACTCCTCAGCGCTAAACGTAGGCTAAGCATTTAACAACCTGTCTCCCTCTTGCTGTTACAAGGGATGATGCCGGACCGGGACCTGACCAGTTGGTCAAGAGTCTCGTCCAAGTTTCAGACTGAGTGTACGAAATACAACAGCTGGACCATGTATAATGATTGGGTTTCACTTCGCTTACCTAGCTAGCATGGTTAGGCTTCACCTCAACGAGAATTCAGACTATTCAGGGTCATGGGCAAAATTATAAAGCTTTACAAGTTAAGTCTTAAAATTGTTTTAGTTATGTGGACCACGTATAGTGATCCAGCCGGCATACCCGTCGGATTCTGAGGCCGATGCTCTTGAAGGGTTCGGCTCGGGGTTTCACGCAGCCACGAGAAAGACAGATCCCAATTCAAGAGTCAGCCACTGTTTGCTGAAATTAATTACTGTAATATTTGATTATTTCTATTTTTCTCATAACTTTTGTTGGCGTCCAGCTTAAGTAACTTTAAAATGTTTCTGTAGCTGAACTGGAGCAGAAAAGAGTCTAAGGAGAGCACAAAACGCTGTGAAACCGGTCAAACCTCCAACGGTGGCAGGGCTGAAAGATTGCCCAAAGGAACAGATCATATCCCCCATCTATGAAAAAAAGGGTGCCCGAAGCTCTGATTGGCCGGGAGCACTTCATTAATTTAGGCTGTGTGTATGTGTTTTTTTTTTTTATAGAATTTAAGTTTTACTTTTACATTGAAATCATCCATGCAAAATGTACCAAAGTGTCCGGTATCCAGAATGTAAAATTGTCTTATCAGAAAGCAAAATTGTCTGATGAAAAGCGTGTTTTTAGGTGAAAGTGTACATTTTACGAGATTTGTCGGATTTTGTCTGATTACGGTGATTTTGTCGGGTATCCTAGATACCAAGCAAGGTAGATTTTGCATGCATGATTGAAATTATTAACTAATTTATATTTTTTTAAATAACTACACTGATAGTTTGTGATTAGAAAAACCCCTTCATCGGTTATTTCACAGACGTCAATACTTGAACGGCAGTTTTAAAAATTTCTCACGGTACCACTAAGTACTCTAAACGCTCAAAAAAAGGTATTAATGAAACTTGGTTTTGTCAGATTTTAATTACGATAAAAAAAAAAATCCACCAATCACTCCCGAGTTAAAAAGGACGCGTCCTCTCCTCTCACTATTTCTGAGATCCCAGGCGTAAATCTCTTTTCCAACATTTATACAGGTTTGAGGGAAAGTTATCACAACCGTCTCCACACGTACAAGAAATCAGGAAAATGAATGCGTTTGCAACATTTACCTACGCTTGAATTAATGCTGCAAAACTGCGAAAGAAAGCAAACAGGGGACAAGCATCTTTAACCTACTTGAACACTTGAAAATATTTTCATGGATTTTTTTTAGCCGAATATTACGTGATTATTCTTGCGTTACGTCGCGATCAACAGCTCTAGGATTTGTCACAAAACGGATGGCGGGTCAATTTTGCTTGGAACATTCTTTTGTAGTTATCGTACAAAAAATGTGCAATAATCTGCTTTAATAGTGCCACTTCTTCGTTACTAGGATCTTCCATTCAATATTAATTTTAATTAATTTTAATTCAGCGTCTTTTATAAATTCATAATAATTCACTGATAAATAATATTAATCATAACACGGAATTAATGTAGGCTCCCCCATCCCGTATGTCTCACTACGTCACCGTCATCCCATAAAAAAAATCAGTTCGCATTTTTTACGTAGGTTCCTTAGAATCCTTAGTCTTGCTTTGACTGAATGTAGTCAAAGGAGTGTCGCACAGTAAAGTCAACTTTCAGTAACACAATGCGCTCGACCAAAATTGTCGACATGCAATTATGTTGCTTGCAGCCGAGCTTAAAGCCTATACAGACGTCGAAACTGGCTGACGAAAAACACGTAAACTGGGCTAGATTCACTGACAGAGGACAGCATACAAAGCTCTTTTTTTGGGGGGCTATTAACGTAAATTGTGGAGCCTGATATTAAATTATTATTGACAAATTATCAACACCCAAACAACAGGATAAATTTGCTTCTTTTCGCCTAGACTATCAACTCGAATTATTTTGTTTTACGGTTTTAGACTTACATCAGTCTTAAATTGCTAAGATCTGCAATGCCCGACTGCATCCATAATGTACGAATTTACCAAACACAATATAATTGACGTCAATCGAAGTGTAGCTGACGGCCGAAGCCTAGGGTTTTCACCGTCGCCACGTGCTTCGGCCGCTTGGTGATCAGCAGCGCGGCTACACCTCGACAGCCGACGAACAGCTGGCCCGCCTCCCACTACACAGCCACCCAACACCAGTCAGCTTTCCCACATAACAGGCGCTCTGTCTTACCTTAGTTATGGTGTCGCACGGCTTCACCTCCCACAATTATCTTTTCCAGGACTGTTCTTTTACCCCGCACGCTGCATCGGGCACAAGTTTAGAATCACTCCCGTTTGTTGGCCGAATTCGTTACGGGGAAACACTTCCCGCTGAAAGAAAAGCACGCGTGGCCCACGTTACGTGAAAACTTTGCCGTGCGATCCAGGTCCAACCGCCAACGGCTGCAACTGCCGACTGCCGAGTCGTAACTGGCAAGGCCGTGCTTTTGAGCGATAAAATCGCCGGGAACGATCGCCCGCCCTTCAGACACGCTGCGCCATCTCTCGGCAAAACGAGGAGGTTTGTTTCTGCGATTTGCGCTGGCTTGTCGCGTGTACATATTTCGAAAGTCACGTTGGGTTTTAAAGGGATTGTTTCGTGTAATTTAAATCGCACAAAAACTAACCCTACAAGGATAAGGGGACCCATCAAGTTTTCGCCACAGAAAATAGTGATATTAGAGAGAGCAAAAATGGCTGACACACCAAGTTTGTGTGTGGTCCGAACCGTGACCACTCAAGCTTAACTGACAATCACCGAGGTGTATGTTACGATTGAGTGATTAGGGTTTGGGACGGAAAACTTGGTGGCAGCCATTTTGGCTCTGATATCACTACTTTCTCCGGCGAAAACTTGATGGGTTCCTTTACCCTTGTGGGGTTTTTGTATGATACATCACCCCTTTTGAGTGTTTTATGAGTTTGTTTTATTGGTTGTGAGCTTTTTTCTTATTAATTTGTTCTTAATCAGTGCTATGCTTGATTTTGGAAACCCTGTTTTCCACATTAATTACTGTTTTTATTCCTATTTTTTAAGAAAATGTTCCGGTTGTTTTTTTGTGCGACCCTTACCCACACGCGGACATCTGCTCTTGTGATGTCAGGTTCATCTTTTGCCAATTATTTCCTCGTAAACTCACTGAAATAAATTCAACTCAACGCCTTTTGAAAATATAATTGTGCATCGTTTCTTGAACAACCTAAAGAAAATCTTAACTTTGGTAAATTAACGGTCGCTTATTACAGGGTGGTCCACAAAAACTGACGGCCCAACCCTTTTTTTAGGTCCAACTTTTCTAGTTACAAAAACCAGGAGAAGACAGACATCTTCCCGTTTCATTCGATTTGATTTCTGTCCTCTCCTGGTTCTGAGGGGTGCTAACTAGAAAAGTTGGACTTAGAAAATGTTGGGTCGTCAGTTTTTTGTGGACCACTCTGTAATGCCCAAGGTCGCTAATTACTTACATATCCAATAAAGTGGCCGTTGGATTACATTTGATTGCAAAACAGAAACAAGTGTGAGTGAGAACCTAGTTTAGTTTAGTTTATAAACAGAAATGAAACTGCATTAAGAAAACATAAACAAACACCCATCGTAGCATCCAGGAAAATTCACAAAGCGTTACTACGAATTAACAAATGCGCGCAATGAACAGAAATGAAACTGCATTGAAAAAATACAAACAAACACCCATCGTAGCAACCAGGGAAAATTTTGCGTCTATATGGTCGCACACTGGTCTTCACTGCACTGCCGGATGCTACGAAGGGCGTTTGTTCTTAAATGAACGCAATTTAAAGGTTAAAATTCTATATTTTCATTGACATAAATAAATATTTTTCAGGGGGACGGGGGGAGGGAGGTTTCTTACCAAACAAGAACGTGCATAATCTCGATCTCGCTTCGTACATAAATAGGAATTCGGCGACTTATGCAATTATTTTTCAATGGAGATAATTTAAAAAATAAACTCAAATCCCAGCAGGGAACTCCAAAGGATAAAAGTATGCTAATCATAGTTATGAAAAACGTCGTCAAATAGAAGCCGATTCTTTTTTTTTTATCTTATCTTTTCACATAAATATAAAGTATTTTAAGAGAGTAGTGAACGATGAAAAATTATCCTACTTTTCTGCAGCCAACAGTGTCGTCTCATGCAACTCTCCAATGGTCGATTATCTAAATTCTATGTGATGCTTCTGCTAATCGCTTCACTGAGATGTCAGTAATTACGGCGGTAATACCACAAGTGACGTATGGAATTACCCAGTATTTTTTTTTGCTTGAGTTCCTCCATTGTTTTTATGTAGCAACTGCCATTCGAATAGGTGATTATTTTTCTGAATCACTCGTCACATTCCAGGGCTGATAAAAATAACATCAGACCAAATGCTTGTTGTTTTCATTTCGGTATGTAATGTAACCCCTGAAGGAGAAAAATTATCAGTGTTTAATCAGGTTTTTATGATATTAGGCTACTACTGGAAAAAAATGCAACGATGACCTCACCCAACGAAATCTAAGATAGGTCTACTGCTTGCTATGAAAGTTACGAGGTTTCACGACTAATTTCAAGTGCTAGCTTGCTGCCCTAAGATTCTTTCATAATAGAAACCTCCCATTTGCTTGGGTTTGTCAGCAATGGTTGTCTCACAACAAATACGTATATTTCGGTTCAAGATATGTTTAAAATGACATACCTTCTCACTATATTCGAGCATCCTGCGTGAAACAGCTTATGCAACATTTATACATATAGGTTGGAGCGAATGTAGCAAGTTTCTCACGAAGGGATGAATAGGAGAAGTAATGCTAATGCGAAGAGTAATGCCTTAGCAACATTTGCAAGCGTCTGAAGTACTATTGCAAAACTGAGCCGTGCAGGAAAGGCAACCGGGAGGAATGTACCTTTAACTACAAAGGCAACATAAATTTATATTTTGCCTGAAAGGTTTACGCAACCACCCAGTTTAAAAACCAATTATTAAAAAGAGAGGTAATTTCCTTAAAGTAAGAAAAATAAGGAAAACAGTCGAATAAGACCGTATTTTTTTTTTTTTGTGAACGACAAATTCATGTACATATTTTCATTGAAGTATACGTATCTTACTCAACTTAAATTACAAACCAAAACTGAATGAGTCTACAATCGTTTCATCTAACGCTGTTTTTTTTTTTACCTTGTACTTTAACAAGCACAAAATCCGACCTGCATCAGCAAACTGAAAAGCAGAAATTACTCCGAATCACGTTTTGCCGAATCCCATTTCGTCGACAATTACGACCCTAGTGGGAATTCCCGTTTCTCCGAAACAACTTTTTTATAACGCGCCTGCCTAGCTCTTGCTGCTGAAACATACAACATCAGAACCAAAAATAATTACAAAATTAATTCCTTCACGTATGGGTTAATTTTAAATTTGTTACAACTATTTTTTTTTTTCCAGAGAAACGGGAATTATTATTTCGCCGAATTTTAAGCAAGGCATTTTTTACTCATTTGTATCACTTCTAGAAAGAATTGGCTAGGCAAGGTTCTTCGCCACTTCTAATGCCCCTTCGGGTTCGGTCTTTGGGTCTCTCTTTTTCAAACCTGCCTTTATATTTTCAACAACACGCCGTCGATGAACCGGAATGCTGACACCTCGTGCTTCGGTATTTTTTATTCGTCTTATTATTATTTGTGTGTGTATTCACTTTTTTCACTTTCCGCTTAAATAGCGTGACTCCAGCTAACATATTTAATGTTATTGGCTACTTTTAGTGCATGTAGTCGTATACTAATGCACGGCACTGAGATAGTACTGCTCCAGAAGAAATTCTTTTCTTGGCGACTCCTGAACTTTTATTTTTGACTGTTTCGCTATGAGTCGGCAAAGCTAAAATTGATGTCGTCTTAACAGTTCAAACTAGTTTATATCTTGAAGCTGTGATACTGCGTTGCTTTCTTCGTCCAGAAGATATGATTGCATATTGCTCGCAGATCCTACCTGTTTGTACTATGAATTCAGAAAGAGATGGGCCGTGAAGTACGGTCTTGCTCATGTCGATTGTGGCACGTAAAATATGTATTGTCCCACTCTGTCCCGAGATAACCTAAGCAGCTGAAAGGGCATTCATTATTCCGAATACTTCCTTTGTTGAAGTACAGTATTACCTTTCCTTTTATTACCTTCTATTACCTTTTATTACCTTTCCTTTTATTAGTTTTCCTTTTAACATCACCTTTTGTTAATAGCTGACTCTTTTATGCAAATTTGAAACGTTCTGTGAACGTAGCTAGCCTATTACTGTATTGGCTTTTTTTTTTTTTGCATTTCAAATGGTCTCAGGTCATAGTCAATAACAGACACGTAAATTGCAAATTGTTGTAAATTTCTTTACTCTTTTTTTAATTTTTAAAAATATATTAACTTATTTTTTATTTCCAAACGACCGATAGGCTCCCAGTGAACATAAATTCCAAGATTACAAAAGCAAGCATTCAATGGTGCACATGACAATAACTCAATAACACGTCACCATAAATACACCAGTAATTCTAAACGTAATACCAATAACATAAAAAAGTAGAGCGACAATACTAAACTTCAATTAGAGCAAAATATTACGTAGGTACAAAACAGAATTTACTTATGTTTATTCTAGAATATTCAACATTTCACACCTGGATTACTTTAGCGTAACCAGGTCATTTATTTATTTATTCATTAAACAATATGTAAAAGTTTGTTTGTTTACCATAATATTTTTAGTATATACTAAGTACGTATAGGTGTGTATGAATTTCTGTTTTAGAAACTTTACTTGCGTTAAATTCTGTAGAAAAATAGTTTTCATGTATTTGGATATAACGAGATCGTAACCCATCTAAGGACGACACGCGCCGGTCGGCGCTTCCTTCGGTACGTTCCCGGATCGCAACTGGTTTCCTTTACTCGAATTGCAGAAGATGCCGAATAGCAACCTATTTCTCAGAAGTCATGGGCTCCTGTTGATGATGCCCTCTGCGCTAACGGTATTAATATAGCCCGATCCCTGAGTTGTTCTGTGGTTGTTGATGATATATATATGTAATAGTTATAGTACCCCTGACGAACTGTATGGGATTTATCGCCCATCGGGTCATAAATCCCATACATTTCGCCACGGGTACTATAACTAATTTATCGTACGGTCCCTAACTTTCGAAATAAAAATAAAAATTTGGGGTAAATGGAAAGTTTGCCTTCGCAAATGAATTGCAAGGTCTGTTGTATATACAAATTTTGTGTCGTCACGTTTGCATAATTTTGCTTTGATGCAGTCTGGTTTGCGGCCGATACCATTTGAGCGAGACGGGGGTTAGCAGGGGTGTGTGTCTAGAGGCAGAGATTTTCTTTTAAAAAAAGGTTTAGGAGAAACGCGTTTTGTTTTTTAAAGTCATTGGACTGATGTTGCACATTACGTAAACTTCATCATGAAAAATTACGTCGTTCACTCTAGGTTAACCTAAAAAGTGTTTTTGATTTTTTTTAATGATCTCATTTTACGTAATGTGTCGTCTTTCTTTAATTTGCATAATGTGCTTTCTGAGCGGGGGTCTACGCGTTAAGTCATTCTCTGATAGAAAACTGAAGGCTGTGGATGTGTACGACCGAAAAGGAAAGGTTTGGTCACTAGGGACGTAATACGGACAATTCAGCGGTAACGTATTCTTGTGAACTATGTGGGTAGTTAGGGACGTTGTAGGTGTAATTTTCGGGGGAAAGGAGGGAAATAGCGTAACGGTTAATTTTTACGGATGAAATTCATGTATATTTCGTTTACGTTATGTCAGTTGGTGTTTTCGAAAGGCCGACGCAAGTTCACGTTAGATTTGTGATTTACAGCAGTTGCCAGCTGTTTTTTTAGGGGGGGGGGGATAACAGTAAGCATTTAAAAGTATTTAATTTTCTTGTCTAGATTTCGAAATGGAGAACTGCTTAATAAAACCATGCGAGAATTAATTTGCTTTTAACTTTGCTTAATAAAAGAACATGGGTTTCAATTATTTTTCGAACAAGGAACGTAGGTTAACATTTGAAAAAATAAATTAATTCTCACATGGTTTTATTAAGGAATTCTACCTTATGAAAGTGTTGGCAATGCCATATCGCCATTTCCCTGAGCATGGCTTCCATATCGCCACACTTTAGTGTGGTGATATCCAATATCGCCACAGTTTAGTGTGGTGATATCCCATATCACCACACTAAAGTGTGGCGATATGGGATATATCGCTGCACGTTTTTAGCATTGAGAAAGTTAGGGACCGTACGATAATGATATTTATTCCATGAACTATATTATGATATTTATATATTGTATCCTAAGTGTTAATTGTGAATAAAAAATAAAGTTGAACTATAAAACGTGGACTAAAAGCGAATTAAATTCACCATTCCTGGAATAATTAGTTATTTTCCTGTACTACAGAAATTAATAGTTAATGTGGAACAAAAATGCTATAAACTGTAACCTATAACTGGAGATGAAAAAAAAAAGTATTTCGAAACGGAAATACCCAGAAAGACGTGTAGTAAAACGAAAATAGTAATAATATTTTAAGAGTATTTTTATTTTATTTTGACTCCTTAACACAAACTCCTGTCTTTAATACATCTATTAACTGATGAAGCTACTTATTTTACAACGAAGAAAGAAAAGTTTGCTAGAAATAATACCCTACATCTACCTACATACTTTCCCTACCTTGAACGAATGCTTAATACAATTTAGCACAAGTCAAATTTTGCAAATTATTTTTCTTTTACAGTTTTCTGCAATTTTTCTAACATATTTTAGCTGGTTTGGGAAAAGATCACGAAAATATCATTCTTGACATATATCCACCATACGTTGAAATATCTACTATTTTCTGTTAATTACTTTCGAACGTTGGTTAAAACATTTTATTTTATTTTCCGTAAACTGTTTTAGTATTCATGGTATTATCATGAAAAATAAGTCTAGTCATTTGAATTTTTTAAAATAATTTACGGTGTTCTTATTTGCCGGAACAACGTATTCATGCAATCCTTTTCATGATTTTTGCTGTGTAACAATTTTCCAGGCTAAGAAATCGTTTTACAGGAACGAAAGCTGCAGCAGGGGTCGGTGCATTGTTGCTCGATTTCATACCTTCGAACAGCGTCTTATCCCAACAATTAATAACGCGTTTTAAAACAGAGTCACTCGTGTTCTGTTTCGTTAGAACAATGCTTTCAACAATACCTAACAATGGATTAGGGGACTTCATGGAAAACATCTAATCGCATTGTCGCCACAGCAAGATTGACCAGTATTTCCTGTCGTATAGAGCAATGACACAACGTAGTATTATGGTATTAACACTGGCGATAGCCAGTGTTAGTAAGGGTCGACCTAGGACCTCTGTGTTAAACTCTCAACTTTGAGAGCTTATAACTCCGTCAAAAGTAAACATAGTTAAACCAAATTTGGAATCTAGCCTTGACTAGTAAAGGCCTAGCTACAGTCCAAAAATTGTGAAATTCGGTCCAGCCAAACCCGAGATGCAGACAGGGGCCAAATAGACAACTTCTTGTTCTGCTTGTTGTTGTTGTTGTTCTGGGGATACTTTCGTCTGTCCTCTCTACAGGTCAAACCATTTGTCCTATAAAGCTGGTTCTTAGCTCATTTTACAGGTATTGCTCTGTAGATGTGCCCTTTTTATAAGACCTTTTCTAATTGGTCAAGTGGTTCAGGGGTTACGGAGCTCTAAACCACCAGATTGATTGTTTTACATTGTTTTAAACATTGTTATTATGCAACAATACCAATTAGCAAACGCCAGCTGCAAGACATAGACTGAAGATTAAAGGATTTGTTTCTATTGTTACCATTGGCGATAGCCAGATTAGTAAGGGTCAGCCTATGGTCTCTTGTGTTAAACTATCAGCTTTGACCGTCAACTGCACTGTTTTACAGTTAAGCTGCAATTCTAAAAGTAACACGAATTAATAAACAAAAACGGAACGTTAAATGTTTAGAGTAAGGGTCTAAAAATCAAAACCTAGAAGGAACACGGACAAGCTTTGACAGTCAGGGTCTAGGTGTAAAATTTTGTAAGAGGCTGGTAAGCATTAGACCCTTACTACTCAGTGGTCAGAAATACATACATTTTGACGAAAAACTGGAAATCCTCCTACAATGACCCATGTGATGATCCAGTGGTAGTATGGTATACGTTTGCTGCTTTGCTTTATGTTGAAAATTATTTTTCGATCTAGTTACATGGCAGGGTATTCGCAGCAGAGAGCATTACTGGTTATCCTCTACCGTAAATCTACGAAATTTAATTAAAATTTCTAAAGCATCAAAAGACAAAATGCCAAACTTCACAAGAAAATTATGTTCTTAAAGTTCCATAACAATATTCTAAGAACAAAGAAAACCTGCTACAACCGTTCATACACACGTTCTGTCCAATAGACTAAAACTAAGCTAACCAACGGGTAGTAAGGGTCTAATGCTTACCAGCCTCTTACAAAATTTTACACCTAGACCCTGACTGTTAAAGCTTGTCCGTGTTCCTTCTAGGTTTTGATTTTTAGACCCTTACTCTAAACATTTAATGTTCCGTTTTTGTTTATTAATATAACTCTATGCTGGAGCCAGTAACTGGGATAGCTGCAAGGGTCACTGGAGGGGGGAAGAAGTGCGTCTTACTGAAGACAATGCTGTTAAGAGTGGATTTCTTAGGCATATAACGCGCAATTTTTGTCGATTTGTTGGCAGTTGCTGACATTTTTAAGCAAATGGAATCTTTATTTTCCAATTACAACCTAGCAGCATAAAGGATTGGAGAAAACAACGTTTTTTTATGCCTATGAATCCGCTCTCAAAGCACTGCCTTGACTAGAAGTGCCGTTGTTTAACCCTTCATTTTAATCCAGTGCCCCTTGCAGCTATCTCTCTTGTAGCCAATATGACGTCACATGACGCTGCTCTATAGTGTTAGTTTGGAAACTATTGGCCTCGTACGTTTTTAGTTCAAAGCGAAAGAAGTAGGCAGAGAAATCTGCAAAATCACACATCAGTTTCACACGTTTTAAGATGTTCTTAGTTCCCCTTCTTCGGATGCAGTGACAGTTTTGTTGTATTGGGGGATAAGAGCTGGTCACTAAAAATGTTTTAAAGTCATGTTTTACCGTTATTATTTTCGCAAAGGCTAACTGCTATACAATACGGATTTTAACCCAGGAATAATATAAAAGTTTCTTATTTTTATTGTTTATTCTGTGTTTAATGCTGTGTAGACTAGGCATAACCTTCCTTAATTTTCTGATTAGGTTTGAATATGATTTTTTTTTATTTCCATTTTCGTCAACAGTCTGTCACACCTAGACAGCTGGCTACCGTGACCTCGCAAATTTTTCGCATGTTCTTTCAAAGCCTGTTTTGTTGCAAAAGGTCTTGTGTGTATAAGCATCTATTTTATTATTAATTTTCCTGTTAAGCGAATGTGTGCTAAATAAGAATGTATGATATTACTGAGAAACTCTTCACAAATTCATATTATTAAATTCTTGTAGTAAAGTAAATTTTGAAAAATATCAGTGCATTTGATTCTCACCGGCAATAGGAAAATATCATCTGTAAAGAGAAACGGTTCCGTTTTGGTATTTCCATTGTCGATATCGTCATATAAATTTGAGAAAGGAGGGGACCCAGTACTGATCCTTGAGGGATAGCTAACACATTTATGGTAAAGAACATTGTCGTATTTGCACCAGTTTTCATTTAAAGTAGAAAATCTACAGAAGCTGAAGACGATTTAAACGCAAAACTTTTTCCTTATTTTATTCAAGGCGATCCCAAGTACATGTAGTTTTATGAAAGGGAAGTCAAAATACGCCAATAGCGAAACTCGTGCACTAAAACTCAGAGTAGCCGTTCTCACCCGATGTTCTAATTTAAAGGTACGTTTATTCTAAGATCTCGTAGCGCCTTGCCACAGCTAGAATGTGTAAATAATCAGAAATTCCAAAATGGCGCTGGTATTCACTCTGCCGGCACGTAACGAAACCGTCAACATTAAGAGTTCGCAACGATCGTAAAAATTATTTCTTCAAGAGAAATTTTGTTATTGTCACGGAGTGATACGACTCCACACATTTATTGAAGTTGTTACCATGGACGAAGCACTGTTTTGCCATTGCAATGTGACTCGCAATTAACTAGTTGGCTGGGAAAATGCTGTGCAAAACCGCAGCGTTAGGGTGCATTTACGCAACAACTCGCCTTTGCATTCCCGAAATTATCTGAAATTCCAACATGGCGCTGGTTTTGACTCTGCCGTCCCTAACGAAACCGTCAACATTGAGAGTTGTGAAACGACCGTAAAATTTAGTCAGGAGGAATTCTTATATTGTCACGGAGTGATACGACTCCACGCATTTATTCAAGTTGTTACCATGGAAACAGCACTATTTTGCCATTGTAATGTGGCTCGCAACTAGTTGGCTGCGAAAATGCTATGCAAAATGGCAGCGTTAGTGTGCCTAACTGCATATTACAGCGAAATAGTTTATTTTGTTTCAGGCAAACATACAAGTTATGACCGACCCTAGAAATTGTTTAAGGGGGCGGAGCGGGTAATTTTTACCCCTCCTCTCCATCCCCAACAAACTCTATTAAAATGTTTGCAGTAAATTTGTTGTAGTAAATGTGTTAAAAGTGGTATAATTTTTGTCAGTGAACTCATTTGTTTTTAAACACGGTGATTTGGACTGAGGAGAGCCCCAACAAATTTTTTTAATACTCCTGTATAAATGCACTGGAATATAAGGAAAATTGAATAAAAATACACTTTTGGAGTTGGTAAATATATAATTGACTAACAAATATATACACTACAGTACATTGTAAAATATTTTTTAAATTCTTTTTTTCTACGCCCTAGGAACCTGTGACTGTGGGAGCACTTTACAGGAAGGCAAACGAAACAGTGGTACATAAAAATAAAAAAAATAAAACACCGTAGCACTGCTTGGTTTGCCTTTCAAGCAGTGCTAACGGTTGTGCTACCGGTTTGCCTACATAAAAAAAAAACACGGTAGCACTGCTTGGTTTGCCTTCCTGTGATCTGTTACCGTGCTTTTTTTTATTCCATCACCGTGGGAGCTGTTGCACCCCAGGCGCCCCCAGATGGCCTGATCTGATCCAAGTTCCTTAAGGTATGACGAAATTGACGTATCGCGTTTTTCGATTACTTTCATTGAAATAAAGATAACAACGTGTCATTTTTCCTACATACTTCCGGGCCTAACTTAGTGTCGCAAAAAAATCAAGCTAATATTTTACGTCACACCATTTTTAACGGCACTAGGAAATGCCGTCTTACGTGACGCAAATATGACGTAAGTTGCCAGCCTTCACAACAAACCTGTACTCAAGTAGAGGGATTTCCCCGCAGACCTCCCAACCCCCCCCCGCCCCCCGAAACGCGAAAGCGCCCCTGCCCCCTCCCCCCACTACCCCTCGCGCCCGCGTAAAACCCCCCCCCCCCCCCCCACCAACCCCCCCCCCCCCCCCCTCGTTCTTCAGTCTCACGGTTTTCTGCTGCTCCGGAAATTTGTACACACATCCAAATTCGGGCGGTCATGACGAGCACGGCGCTCACACGCGATCACATCGTCAGCATTTTACGTGACTTGGTACGATCGCAATTGGTGAAATCGTTCCGAATGTCATTACTTGATTACGGCGTAACGCTAGTTGTCGCGTTGCCCTCTCAGCATGAATAGGTCGATTGTTTGGACTTCTGTAGAGGCAGGCACACGCCTTATAGACCTGCAATGGAAAATGATCAACTTTAAGAATAAGCCGTGAAGACTAACTAATAAGGATGGCTTATTGGACGAGATTAATGGCGGTCATCGTGGCTGAGAGGTGAGAGAGAGCTCAATCTGGTTGCTGGAGGTGTGCGGCTCTGGTGGAATCACTGGAAAGGGGATCTTGGCAAAGTCCCGGTAAAGACTAGCGGCCAGGGTAGCGTGAGAGGCTACCATGCTGCTTCAGTAGCTATGAGAGCTTATTCTGGACAATCCTTTCGACCCCTACGATGATGGGAGGTTTCCCCGGTTCAAATCTCCGGGTTTGCCCCTCCCTTTTTGCCAGATATTTCTTCTCTCGAAAAAGGCTGGTAAAGTTCAAAATTGAGCTGGTTCAGTCAAAAAAGCATGAAACTGCTTCGGTTGACTTGAGGCTCACAGAAATTAATTTTTTTTTAAATTAAAAAGATGTCCCGCACGTGCGTTAAGGTTTTTAATCCAACTCTCCATTCAACTTGTAGAATGTTATAAAGTGAAAACCGCAGAGTGTACAATCATACATCAAAACTGAACGTTTCGGCTATTTCAGAGCCATTATCAAGCAAAGCACTAAAAACAATTACAAACAACACAAGAAAGGCACGAGTCAAGTTGCAAGTAAAAGGTCACAGCAGGCACACATCACACAACGAAGCACAAGTACACATCGAAGTTTTACATTTAAAAAAATTTTTTACGGATTAGTTCCGTTTTTAACACGTCTGTACCAAGTTTTGCTTGTGAAGATGGACATTTTACTTGTCACTTGACTCGTAGCTTTCTCGTATTGTTTGTAATTATTTTTATTGGTACTACTCTTGATAACGGCTCTTGAGACGTGCCGAAACGTCGGGTTTTGATGTATATTTGTGCACTTTCCGACTTTTACTTTGTAACGTGCTTTTAGGTCTCGTTTTATGTGTCGTCACTTAATTGTGTATTAAACCATGCGCAATGGCTGTTTACCGTGAGGTCACCATGAGTTAGCCAATGACGAACGAGAACAACGGCTGTCTGGTCGTCTGATTGGACTAGCCCAGTCACGTGATGTGCACGTCACACGAAACAGCCATGGCGCGTGGTATAATTTATGAATAATCTCCCTGAATATGTTAACGTATTAATATGTAAACGATGTCTTATTCACGACGGCTGCTTGATTTTGACATTGTGAGATAAAACACAAAAATTCCTATAGCCAAATTTTATCGTTGTGCGAACTTCAATCCGAAAATTCCCACTTGGAATGCATTTGGAAAATTCGAATTAAATCCAACACTATATTCAAGTTATCGTTTAGACAGATAAACAGACATCAGCTCGTTTGCTCGGCGAAAAAATAACGGGAAAAAATAAAATACACGTGAAAACACGTACAATCGAAGATCAATATTAAGTTAGATCAAACCATACCAGAATGCTCCCCTCTTTTCACAGTCGGGGAGGTAACGGACTGGAGGGGGGGGGGGGCTGAGGCTTTATGGCGCTTTGACAGCTAGGTCATTAGCGCCAACCTCAGTCACAGTGAAGTCGTCCGAATTGCCAATGCGCCACACATTACAAAGATGTTAAACAAACCCCAAATCTGGATCATAGCCTATCACATGTCTGTACCTCCTGCAGAAATTAATAAAGTCCGGATAGGAGAACAGACTCATCGCCCAAATAACGTTAAATCTCACGGGAGATTAACCTCAACTTTGCATTTATTAATAATAATGGTAATAATTGCATTTACTAATAATAGTAACTTTGCAGTGGCTATTAAAAATAGTAATACAAATAGTAATTTAAAATAGTAATACAACTAGTAATAAAAACGGCAGTAAAAATAACTAATAAAATAGTAACTTTGCATTTGCTAATAACGGTAGTAATAATTTTATATTGCTATTAGTTCTGTTTTTTTCTACGATGCACCCAAACTTTGCATTTGTTGCATAAGTTGACATTTGTAATTCTTGCGTTGTTTTTTACTTTTTATTATGGTATCCAACACGCCACACACGAGCATTAGCTCTTTTGGGGTGAGGGAACATACGGAGTTTTGTACCGTTTGCCTTGTTCAATAAACCAATATTCATTCAAAAAGTTAGACAAAAAAAAAAAAAGGAGTACAGAGCCTAGATGAAGTACGCTTTGCTTCGTATTGACTAAGGTATTGCAATACGGCTTATTTGAATATTCTGGTGTAGATTTTGGGTCACACTCTCACTTCGTTCAACTATACGAACCCACCTGAGGTGTTTGCTGAGCTACTTCTACACCACGATTGGGTGGAGTTTTGGAGTTAACACTGCCAAAAAACGGCAGTTACTACTTTGCAGTTTGACAACGCTGAATCTGTTCGGCGAAATTTCACCAAATACCTGTTTGGGATGAAAAATAAATCCTACGTTGAGCACTTGGTAGTCCTTAAGCTAAAATCGTCAGATATGAAAGTATGTCGAATCATAGCCAAACGCTGCCTTGTAGCATATAGAAACATTAGTTGTGTTACAAGGAAGGGGAGGTGAGGGTGGGGGGAGGGGGGGGGGGGCGGGGGTATTTAAGAGAGCTGCGCAAAATAGAGCGCAATTATCGACCTCCAAATAAAGTGTAATCCGGTCTAGTTCTGCGTACAACGCAAATTGTTAATAGCTTGCTCCTTGGGTCGCGGGATACGTTAATTAAACTCATAATTACACCAAATGGTATTTTTTTTTATGTTTCGTGTAATTGAGCACGCGAAATTGAAGAGCGTCTGAAAGGTCCACGAATTTAATTAAAACTTTATGATAAAAACGGGGAACAAACGCGTGCAAAAAAAAATGATAAATAAAAAAAAATTGCCAGTCAAATAAAAACTATTTCTAATTATGGTCTACACTAGAGCTTTAAAACTCTGGAGGGAGGTTAATTTAAAAACAAAATAGATTCGCAAATTAGTTTTTCGCCTAACTAGAGGCAAATTTAAAAAAAAAAATTGCGTTATGAATTGGAATGGATTTAAAAGGACATTCCTCAGCGCCATTTTTCTCGATCCTCCACATCAAGTACGGCTCCAAAGTTTTATATACTTACCGTTAGTCAATCCCTAGCTAAAATTCCGTTTTAAAATGTGGCGTCTACGAGATTTTCTGTTGAATATCGGTAATTTTATTTACTGCGGGTCGCA
>JAHWFP010082435.1:0-10310 GCA_023313725.1 Lithobius niger
GCGAAATATTGTATACATGTTGCACCTTTCAGGCTTTTTATTCATTCTATCACATTTAGGCTGACGCCAGCCCACTGATCCTCACACTTCGTTTCCTGAGTCATGGTTACAGGTTCAACCAGTGGGGGTGGTGGGTGGGTGGGTACCCAAAGGTAAGTATTTTAGGATAAGTAAAAACTATTTTTATGTTGGAAACTATTTTTACTTGGCTCCTAAAATACCTTTAAATTTAAGCTGGCTTCGTCCAGTAGGATGGTAGGACACATTGAACCGTGAGCCTGTTGCCATACATTCGACACAAAGAGTACACACAAAGCCAAGAGAAAAGGGATATTAGGAGTGGTATTAACCTTCTCCACCTATTCATTCAACTGCCTCCCTTGGCAGTCTAGCCACCTAATGAAAGTTGCCCCCTCGACTTTCACAAGCATGTGGTTGATTAGGACCTCATCCTGTGGTGTCCCTGCTGCAAACGCCCCTGATGAGGCCGTCAGAGTAGAGTATAGATACTACTAATCTGTATTTTGATAACTGCACAAACCCAGAACAGCGGGTCCTTGCTTGGACATGGCCACCGGGGCATTCCTAAAAAAGTAGCTGATGAAAGTTGTTTATTCCTCCGTGAGCATGAGATGCTCACAATGAGGCCAGAGCATTCATGGGCATGAACAGAATGCGGTAGGATAGCCCGACTTGACGAATGCTCATATCCCTTTGATGACTTGGCATATCCAGAGAGCTACCAAGGCAGGTGACACAGGGTCCTTGCTTGGACGTCAGAGGTCTCCGTCGAACAGCGGGGTTTGACCGTGGTTCCTCACGGCCCATCCATACCTCCGGTTCTCGCACGCTCGTCGACAGTTGGTTCTTGTATGTGCTTTGTGGCTTCAAGATAATGTATAAATGCTCTGAGGGACCATTCATAAAGTATGTCACGCTTTTTTTGGCCAATTTTGATCCCCCTCCCTCCCCCATGTCACATGTTGTCACACCGTCCTGAAAAAGTATGTCACATTGACCTCACCCCCTCCCCCCTCCCACATTTTTTTTTCCGGGAATGCAATTTTGTGGACTAAGCACAAAACTTTATAAAATCAGCTTATTTTGTTTGCCATGAGCCAGTTAAAAATTGAGTACTCATTTTTTACTGGCTTTAACTGACCATTTCCTTTTCCTTTCAGGTTATACCTAGGATCGTTCACATACCATAATTGACACGAGCACGAGCACATTTCCGAGGCACTTCTATTCTCGAAGGCATGGGGGAGGGGGCGAGGTCAGGATTGAGAATACGAAGCAACGTTACCGACAAAGTTGCCAAGCGATGGATTTAAGTTTGGCAGTACAGTCTGTAGCGTATAGAGCAGTGACATTTGCCGCCATATTGGCACCAGCTTGGCACCAGTATGGGTTTTGGAGGGCATAACTACAAGATGCACTACATAAAAATGGAGGGAAAAACAACGGAAGAGCGGATTTCTTAGGCTTAAAATAACGTTGTTTTCTCCAACAACAAAAATCGCACGTTTTAGGTCTAAGAAATCACTTTTAACAGCATCGGCTTCAGTATGACGCCCTTCTGTTTCTCTCTGCAGTGCCCCTTGCAGCTAACCCATTAAGGCTCCAGCACAGAGTTATATACAATAATACTACGTCGTGTCACTGCTCTATAGTTTTTCGACGTAAATCATAACATATATTTTGCGATTAATTTTACGTAGCTTTCCTTGACAAATTTTTGTAACTTTAAAACCAGTTGTAAGTAGCCTAAATTTGATTTTAAGTACAACATTTAAGTTGTCACACTGCCATCACAAAGTTTTGAAGTAAAATATAACTACACCAACACGTTCATGAAGCCGAAAAGCGTTTTAACGAAAAGAGAGGTAGCATCTCAGTTGGCATTCTTTTGGGCTGTAACTAATGTCCTCGTCGATAGTACAAATCAATCGAAGCAGCAGTATTTTCTGCGGCCATACCGTTCAAATTAGTCGCAATGTGCTAGTTTTTTCTCAAGATCCGGCCGATACTGTAGTATAACCTTAACTAAACACCTCTGCAAAGCGTTGAGCCAAAGATCCCCAGAATCAATGCTGTGACGTCTCTTCAGTCCGTGCACACTTTAGGAATGTACTGAGGCTATCTGACTGATACTGCCTCCATTTCAGATCTTCTAGGTATTAATGACATGTCGTATTGTGGATGGAAAAACTGGTTTAAGAGAAAACCTTCAATTCAAGCCTTTCCCAACCTAATGTTAAGAATGAGCTATGCATTACATTACACAAGGTACTTGGCTTGTTTGTTTCGTTGAAAGAAATGGCTTGTGTATTCCTCCACCTGATGCAAACAAATGCAGATAGTACTAGACAGCGTTGAATGATGCCACATTCTGCATACTTTCATTCAGTGACAGTGTCACTTTAATTCCTAGATTACTGACAGGCTCAACCAGAAGCAGTTTTACAGCTCCTTACTTTCCTGACACCTGAGCACGTCAATGTACAGTTAGAGATATAACATTTTTTTCTTTTTATAAAATATAACAGTGTGACGTCACATTTTTGACAGATCCTCCCCTCCCCCATGTCACGTTTTGTCACACTGAACTGTCTCCTTTCCCCCTTTGGAGCGTGACATACTTTGTGAATGGTCCCTGACTAAGCAGTCTGAGCTCGGGTGCAGGAGGAAACAAGTTTAATGGAGTTGCATGTTTGGTCTCCCCGATAGGCTGATATTCTAAGATGCGAAGGGAAGACCCCATGGCTATTTCGTGCTTGCCAGAAGAGAAGATGAATCTAAAAACTGGCCAGCAGCCCTTGATGGCTGATAAGGATAAAGTTTCATGGAAGAGAAATTCAAGGAATCTGGCAACTTCTGGCTCGGATGGATTACAGGGTTCTGCATCTTCCGTACTACCCCGTAATTATAAGAAGTGTTTGTAGAAACGAGAAGACGGCTCAGGTCGGAGGCCTACTCAGGCTGACTGCCAGTGAACGGACAATATGATGAAGCCAAACAAGATCTGAGACCTGTAATTTCCTCTGAAAGCAAACTGGATCGCTTCCTCTGGTGTTCTACTGTTTAAATGCCCAACAACAACAGCCGTTGTTAGTTCCAATTCTGGGGGTAGGGGGGAAGGAAGAATCGTGTTCTTCCTTGTCATACTACCCATGCCCATCACGATCTATGTTTGGAGATAATATGGAAGCTTAGCTTGGGATGAATGACGAGAACGTCACCGAGACCTTGCCAAGGACATAGCCACATTAGGACATACTTCCTTCTCATGTGCAGCGTGGCGACATTCCTTCCCGTCGCAGTTCTGCACAAAGAACAATGCTGTTGGTGAAAAGTCGTTTCGACCGTTCTGACCAAACTCCGTTCAATGGCCTATCTCCACCTTCCCTGTGTGTCCACTTCATAGCCTAGAAGCGCGGAACTAAGCAATACTACTTTGGTCCGGGAGCTAAATGACGAAACCCTGTTCAGGGGTCGTAGTGGGTTTTGGGGCAGAAAAAGTAGGAAATAAGGAATTTCGTAAGTCATAAATAAGGAATGTCTCACTGAAAAGTAGGTAAAAATAAGGAACCCCTCAGTCTAAATCAAGGCTAATGACAGTAAAAGCTTATTCGTTTCACAAGTAGTCATAAATATTGCCTAGCTAGGAAGTACAATAATAGAGATTTTTTTTTTAATTGTTTGCTAGACTTTCTTAAATAATGATACATGTAGAAAACCACTCACCAAATTTGCATGGAGGCTGTGTACGTCATAAAAATACCGTACATCTTTTTACTTTGAATATTTTCATATAATAATGTCTAGTTTGTAAAATGCAAAGGACGACGACGTGAAAAGGCATTAAAAAAACACCCTAACTCCAAAGTCGTTTTGAGATAGTCTTGAAATATGGACTTGCGAAAACGAAACCGTTGCGCATGATGCGGAACCGGAAGTGATGCTTTTCACCACGCACGCGCATAACTCCTTGTTGCATTGTAAACAAGCCAGGGACCGTCGAGTACGCCAACGAAGTTTGTGCCTTATTTATTGATTTATTGAACTCAAATCTTATAAGTTATGTCACTAATTTACACTTAAATTTATAAAATAAGCGTAGCTGGAAAAAGTAGGGAACTATACACCTCAAAACAGGAAAAAAGTAGGAAAATAAGGAACTAAAACAAAAAAGTAGGAACTCTACGACCCATGCCCGTTAAAAAAATGGGAACAAAAACCCTCACCACAGGACCCACTATCTGAATACCAAACCAGGAAGGGCCTTCGGTATTAAAAGATCCGCCTATGCTTGCCCAATGTATGTTGAACGACTAAAAACAGGACGCAGAGGGGTTCCTCCAGGAGTCAATAGGAGACAATCCAAACTGTTCGAGAAAATTCCAACTCTAATTCAACGGAATCAGATTGATAGGAGATTCAGAAACAACCGGGAAACTTCAGAGATGTGTAAACATTCTTGGAGGAATCAGGGCCTTAAAATCACGAGAACATGTCATCGGCGCAAAACCCAGACTGAGAAGGTTTAAAGATACATGAAAACTACATGATCCTGGTAAATTGTGAAGGTTGGGGGGAAGAACGGTTACAACCATTGAAGCGAAACGAATCTCAGGCGAGATGCAGAGTTCGACAAAACAACCCCAGACACCTACTTGTGCATCTGTTGGTGTGCCTCCGAAGAAATTACAGTACCCTAAAGTTTAAGTTACTGACTAATGAAAACAAATAACTAACTCCAAAGTAAAACATAAAAGCACACATCTACCATTCTCCTGCACACATTTAAATCCTGCTTTTTCCAACCAACATACCTTATGATAGCTGGATACAGGCCTCAAATGCTAACGGTCAGTTGCAACAACAAGGGACAGCAGAGTGGGTAATTGGGTATGTATTCTAGGGATAAAAGCAGATATACCCATTCTGAAATGGGAAACACATGCTTTTATCCTAGAATACCTCCCCAAATCTTTCCATGGTTGAGACTTCAACACACTGGATCGTGGGGCAGTTGCCGTCATGGCCTCCTGGGCGAGTTTGTTGGTTCCCTGCGGCGTAAATTTTCTGATTTACAGAGAGAGGTCTGAGAGAAGACAAAGCAACCATTTGGGCAGACGTGTCTCTCAGGAAGCGCAAAGTAAAGATGGTCAAGCATTTCCAGGAGGCAGCCTGAAGAATTTTTTCTAAGTGGACACTTGCTGGCGACCGAGGATTCGTCCATGTTTTTGTAGGAAAATCCTACGACAGAGCACATCTAGGAAGCAATCAAGGCTGGCGACGTCGGTAGGTCCTTTCGCCATCACTACAGATCCTTTAATGCATTGAGCATGTAGCGCAAGGCCTTAATAGGACAAATGTAACCCTCCTCTTCGTCCTGCTCCTTCACTGAATCTAGCGCTTGAATCGTGAGGCTTCACTGGTCCACGAAGGATTTGCCAATTTTCTCCTGTCCCGGCCCCATGGATCTTCATTCGAAGGATGACTTTGTTAGTAGTTGAACTCTAGTCAAGTCTAGGTTCGTGCTCGAAGTGCAGAAGAGCCTTATCAGCTCACTTTTCCTGCTGGGAAGACCGTGAACAACTGAACGTTTCTGTTACACTCATTTTCCTTACTGAAAGGTGGGGGGGGGGGTGTCTTGCAGGGAGGCGAAGCCAACAGATTTGCGCAAGGCCCTAATAGGACAACTGTAACCCTTCTCTTCGTCCTGCTTCTTCACTGAATCTAGCGCTGGAATCGTGAGGTTTCACTGGTCCGCGAAGGATTTGACAATTCTCTCCTACCCCTGCCCCATGGATCTTCATGGGGGTGTCTTGCAGGGAAGCGAAGCCAACGGATTTGCGCAAGGCCCTAATAGGACAACTGTACCCCTTCTCTTCGTCCTGCTTCTTCACTGAATCTGGCGCTGGAATCGTGAGGCTTCACTGGTCCGCGAAGGATTTGACAATTCTCTCCTACCCCTGCCCCATGTATCTTCATGGGGGTGTCTTGGAGGGAAGCGAAGCCAACAGATTTGCGCAAGGCCCTAATAGGACAACTGTAACCCTTCTCTTCGTCCTGCTTCTTCACTGAATCTAGCGCTGGAATCGTGAGGCTTCACTGGTCCGCGAAGGATTTGACAATTCTCTCCTACCCCTGCCCCTGCCCCATGGATCTTCATGGGGGTGTCTTGCAGGGAGGCGAAGCCAACAGATTTGTGCTCACTCCTCTGCCAGGCTGGACTTAATCTCGAATTTTCTTTTCTTGGAAGATCGAAGGCTTGAGCGGGAACGTCTGCTGGAAAAAACATCCCCTGTCACGGAAGGTCTCGGGCTTGAACGAAGAGTCAGCTGGGAAAAGGAGGGTTGAACATTCGAGGCAAGCAGAACTGAAGAGGTATCACAAAGCACCGATGAATTCTTCCTGATGAACCGCCCCCTTGGAGGACGACAGTAACCAGGCGCAAAGTTCTAGGACTGGTAGCGTTTGGAAAAGGGTTCTTCCTTTCTTCTGGGTGAGCAGATTCTCCTCCATAGGCAGCTCAGCGGGTTAGTCGATCAGAAGTTTAGCCGACCAATCTAGGGTAATGAGGATGACTGTTTTTTAAGTCTTTGTGATCTTGTCCAGTATCAGTGTAAAAGGATGTAAAGAGGGAAGATGTAAGTGAACATCATGGTCCATGATGCTCTTAGAACGTTCGTCGCCCATGCTTGAGGGTCCGGGGAAGGGACTGGGGAGCTGGTAATTTGAGCTTGTGGCTAAGAGGTCGATTATCGAGATTCCCTAAAGTGTTAAGATCTTCTTGCCATTGCAGCTTTCAGGGTCCATTTGCCGCCGGGACTTTTGACTTCTCTTGACAGCTGGTTCCCTGGGATTTGCAGCCAAACCGTTCTGCTTCCCTGGGATTCGCAGACAAGTTATCTTGATATCATGCTGGGTGGCCAACAGGAAGACATGGTCTGCTTGGAGATGGAGATTCACTGAATGCTGACTTCCTCCCTTGCTCGATTAGGCAACAGGAGTGGTATTGTCGCAATGCCCATATTTCTTTACTCCAGCGGCTGTTGAGGCATTGGTGTGGGCACGCCATCCATGGGTTACTTCAGATGGATACATCATGGGTACTTTAGAAGTACTGTTTGTTGGGTCGCACCACCACAGGACATTTTCTTCTGGAAAATTCGGCGACGTCCAAATTCTGTCTTAAAACTGGTTGGAATTGGGTGGGTACTGGTTTCCAGTGAGCCCCTCGGTACTAATGCAGAGGGCGAACTCTCCATCTGCCATAGGGGACGAGGTTGCAACTACATTCCAAATGCCGACGACTTTGCGAAAGGTCCTCATCCAGGTCAAAGAGTGTACCTAGGTAGATTAAGGACTAGATGGGTTGTAAGAGAGACCTGTTCAAGTTGATTCGAAAAAGAGCTCTTACAACCTTTGAGAGAGACCTTTCGAAGTTGTGGTCTCTTGACCAAAACTGATAATTCGGTTTTACTTTGGTTGTTGTTCAAGATAAAAAGTTCACGTTTAAATTCACACTGAAAACTGGTGAATTTTCGACTTGACTGGCTTCCTCAGGCGATGGTATGGAGCACCACTCGAACTTCCACTCCTCCCCTTCCAACGAACTTTTAGTCTGCTCACATTTTAATTTTCTACAAGTCCTGCTGCCTCACAGTGGGCCTTTCGTCAGCATTCGTGGTTGTTGTGGATGCTTTCCAGCTCACTGTCCCTGCTACTCTGGGTGCTCTCTTCCAAAGTTGACTTTTTTGGAGGAAACTCATGCCAATTGATGTCAAACTTCTCACTCGATTCAGTTCAGGCCCATTGTGAAGCAGCAGGACTTGTAGAAAGTTCATATGACCAGACGAAAAGTTCGTTGAGTGGAGTAGAAGTTCGAATGGTTCACCATACCATCGCCTGAGGCAGACTTGGTAAAAACAGTCGAACAAATTCCAGTTGTCAGCATTGAAACGTGGACTTTTTGATTGGGCGTAAGTTGTACTTTTTATCGTGCTCTCTTGAGAAAGTCCATTTGAAAAGCTTGAAAAGAGGTCAGCAGTCTTTCGAAATCAAGAAGAATGTTCTTGCCAATTTGCTGATGTTGGAGTTTTCCTGAAGTGGCAACAAGAGAAGGCCGTGGCGGAAGACGTTTGTCCAGCGAAGGCTATGGTGTACAGGGAAGGTGGTGGGCCCGGCAAAGACTGATCCTTGTCATGTGGCGAAGGTCTTTGTGTGTTCATAGAAGGGTATCAGTCTGGTGCAAGGTGGCTAGAGGGTGAAGTGAAGAGTCTTGGCGACGCGGAGCGGTTATTGAGGAGTTCTTTTCTTCATGTTCTGACGTTGCTCCGGTCAAAGATAGGTGGTTGCTAGGAGATGCCTGCCACTTCTTCTTGGGATCCTCCTTTAAATTTTCATGTGACGAAAATGGTAAGCAGGAAGAGGTGTCCGTGACAGCTAAATGGTCAAAGACAGCTAATATCCCAAGGAACCGATGATGTGATCAGGTGCTGTGCTCATAACAGAGAAAGTTTTCCAGCTGAAGGCCTGGGCCTGATTTAGACTAACGTATGGAATAAAGAGTAATGTCAAAAGGATGGCCGAAAGAATTTAGTGTACTGAACGAATAAATGGCAGGGAGACAAGAAGACAGTCCGTTATCCAAAATGCCCCACTCCCCCCAACACAAGCTGAGCAACTTAACAATGTGGTGAATTACCTATGCTGCGAATAATACCAGACAACAATGCGACGGTATGACACGGCGACAACGACGTGGTCATGTGAAGACGCAGTTGTGTGCTGTGACGATGTCACTAATGACCCAGGAAGGTAACAGCCATGGCGACGACAATGTCGCTAATGAACAAGGAGGACAAAAAGCCGACAATTCCTACAACGACGACATCATGAGACCTAATGATGGGACGTTGACGCTTTGGGCAAAGTTTGCTGATTATGAATTACTGAACAATAAGAAAAAAAAATGCCAAACTGCAGGTCCCATCTCAATTTTTTTACCCGCTGTTAACGAACTTGGAAATCACAAGTCTGAAAATGGGAAGAAAAGTAGGAAAATAAGGAATTATTCTGTATGAAATAAGGATAAATATAGATGCAGTCCCAGGTCACCTTAGTCAAGTACCGTATTCTTTCTGATGATCCAACCTGTACACATATTCCAACAATGATCATAAATCAGTGAAACAAACCATAGATTTGTGCCAATTAAAGAGGTCCAAATCATTCTTAGAGTGCATCTAGACACACGGTGTGTCGCCGCCAAGTAGACGTTTTATTGTTGTTGGAGCTTAATTGTTAGAGCGTAATTGTTAGAGTGTAATTGTTGTCAGATGGCGGCTCACTAGCAGACTGTGTCTTTTAACTGAAACCAACTTATACGTGATTTCAGCATACTGGTGTAAATTCCCCATGCGGTAGAAATCTTTGCAAATCGTTTGAATCAGGTGTCTTGGGTCCAGTAACAAAGAAAAACTCAACACGAAAATGTGGGAACGTGTCCTTCATGGAGAGAAAGTGTCCTCCATAACGTTGATTTGTGTTACTGGTGACTAGTAACTAGTCCGCAGGCTCCCATGTTAATTCTCGTAGGGTATAACGACATGTCTAGAGCTGATTAGGGAAAGTTGCCAGATTTAAATTTCGGCAGACAGGTAAAGCGTCATATGGGGAAGTGCCTTTTTCTAAAATGGGGGTTGCAGCTAGAAGCACGTAGTCCTGAAGTGGCTCGTAAGTGCAAAATTATTGTTGTAACCATTATTTGTATTGTCATCCAACAGTAGATTATAACATGCTTAAGTGTTACACGCCTATTGTTTCAGTACCTAATTGTCAGAATTCATTGTTGTTGCAAATAGGTGGTTCACTAAGAGACGGAGTATCTTTTATTGCAAAGGTTTGGTCGTTTTTTTTTCCCACAAAATCCAAATCGTTTTTTTTTTTACGGTACGCGAATTCAAAATGAATTATCTGCCCCACGACCCGAATAAATTTCTCATTACCAGTTCAATAAGACACAGGACAGGGTATCTTTTATTCCATAGGAATTGATTAGGTCCTTGCAGTTACCATACTGTTACGCTTCTTATTAATTTATTTGGAATGACAATAGCAAATGTGAAAATTATGAATGAGAACATTCATACAATAAAATACCTCCAGACAAAAAAGGTAGGGGTGACAACTACACCGTGGGATTTTTTGTACATTCATAGGCCTATGAAAGTCGTGATATCCACCCAAAACCAAAACTGGTATGAGAAGCCGCCAAGTTTACAAAAAGGGTCGGC
>JAHWFP010082441.1:0-10436 GCA_023313725.1 Lithobius niger
GCTGTCATATTTACGACACAATCTTTCCTCCAAGCTTTAAAATGTAATTACGTGGCTTTATTTTTATTTTTTTTTAACGAGGCTTCTGTACTGGTTCTATATTCACGGCGCATCCTTTATAATTATTTCCAATTACTTACCAGAAGCGGTTGCTCTGTTTATACGATAAACGGAAAATAAAAATGTATCCCGTGTTTTCCCAGGCTCATGTTTTGATAAACTACTCCTAGACTCTGTGACCTGGTGGTGGAAGAAAACGCGACGGACGCCAGAAGCAATTCCAGTTTGTTTTAGTCTTAAATAAATTGCGTGATAAAGTTTGAAACCTGTTCTACCATGATGTTATATTCAAGTTCAGATGCCAGTATGGACTTTGCTAGCATTGCTGTATATTCTTTTGTTCGAGGGCAAATTTATGGAGCGATATCGCAACGAAAACGTTCCGACTTAGAGGACGGAAACAGACGCACTCGGCGAATGTGTGTACTGGGAAAAAAAAGCATCCAACTTTAAGGAAAATTTGAAAAAAGTCGTTACTCCGCGTTCCTAACAAAAGGTTCGTTACTCCGTTTTCCTAAGAAACTTTTATACTCCTGGCACCAATTTTTTTTTTCTCCAGATTATGACAAGGCTTTCATAGTCCCCCTTAGCAGCTACGTGTTATATATTTTCGCGCCATTAACGAAGTTTTATATTGTGGAAATCCTCACTACAGCAAAACTAAAACAATTAATAACTCTGTTCCTATTCACTATTTTTCGACCAAACTTTACCAGATAGTAGATAATAGTAATATAATAATATTGGATTTGACCACTCTACTAGCGGTAGTCGGGTAGGCGGAAGGGCTGAAGTCACTGATACCACTCCCAATTCAATTTTAAAAGCTCAGTAATTATCTAAGCAAGAACCTGTTCAGGTCCGTCTTACTTAAATGTCTTTTGAAAGAGGCAACCGAGTGTGCTGCAACAGTTTCTTCACTGAGCGAATTCCAGACAGGAACCACACGAACAGCAAAGAAATATTTCCTGCAATTTAGATGTGAAGGCTGTGTGCACAACTTGAGTTTATGTCCCCTCGTGTAGGTGACGAGACTAAAATGGAAGAGCGGCAGTTGAACACCCAAGTAACCATGGAAAATCTTGAACGTCAATACAAGATCAGATTTTAATCTACACAGCTCCAAGGTCTCAAGACCAAGCATTCTTAAACGCTCCGATGCAGGGATATTGCGAAAACCAGGTAGTCCTTTAGCGAACTTGCGCTGTACTGATTCAACCAAGTCCACATCATTCAGCAGTGATGGGGACCACATTGGGCTAGCGTACTCCAAGACGGATCGCACGAAAACTGTAAAAGCCCAAACTTTGGTCTTGATATGTCCCGATGTAAAACATCGGTTAGCAATTGATACCCGACAGAAAGCCTGTGCCACAATTTGTCTACAGTGCAAGGAGGGTTTAAGGTCGGTGGTGAACCATACGCCAAGATCACGGCTCCTTTACATTGGGAATCGATGTTTCTCCCAGCATGTAACGGGCCGCGTTTCCACAATTACCAAAATGAAGTGTGCAGCACTTTGATTCGGAGAGGGGAAGTTGCCACAGTGTAGCCACTCTGAGATAAAGGTAATATTATCTGAAAGGAGTTCACGAGCTTCTGCATCGACCACTGCCGACGCAAGTTTTAGATCGTCCGCAAATTTGTATAGCTCAGGCCTATCATTAATGCAAACAAGTCGTTCAAGAAAATAACAAAAAGCAGGGGACCCAAATCAGAGCCCTGCGGAACTCCACTGATTATATCAGAAGATGCTGAAAATACTCCCTCGACAACTACTCTCTGGGAGCGACTACTGACAAAAGACACCAGATAATTCAAAAGCAATCCCCCAAAGCCAATCTCTTCAACTTTAAATAAAAGTTTCCAATGTACCACTGATTTGAATGCCTTCTTAAAATCGATATAAATAATATCGGTAGAAACGCCAATATCAGCCGCAGAAGTCCATTCATCAAGTGCCAGAAGTAACTGGCAGGTAGTCGAACGGCCTGGTAGAAAGCTAAATTGGTCTGGATTAATTTTTTTATTTGCTTCCAAAAAGTCTAGCTTCTTCGTGCGTTTTGCTGATTCCATGATTTTACAAGGCACCACCATCAAAGCAATTGGACGGTACTTACAGCAGAGAGCAGGATTTCCCTTCGTGAAGACTGGTACAACATTGGCTGTGCTCCAGATCGAGGGTAAGGTGCCAGACTTAAAAGAAAGATTGAATATAAGAGAAAGGGGATAACTAATTACACGGCCAATCAGTTTATAAAAGAAGGCCGAATAGCCATCTGGACCGGTTGCATGGCTAGGCTTCAATTTAGCTATGTTTTGGTCGATAAGCCATGGTGGAAAATCTACAGATTCACACCGGGCCATTAGATGATCCAATGGTCTAGGTTGTGGCAACGGGCAATGGTCGTCCATAATACCATTGGATGAGAAGAAATTACAAACGGCACCAGCCTCGTCAAAATTCTCAGTAAGGAAATTTTCACCCTGTCGTAATGGTGGAAACGTACGTGCTGTATAGAAGTTTTCTGCTTATAGAAGCGGAAAAGGGCCGAAATGCTGCCGTCCGAAATAATTGAGGATTCTTTAACTCTATGCCAGGATTCCACTAAGGTGTTGTAGGCGGTCCTGCAAGTATTGTACAACGTTAAGTTTGCCTCCGAGCGATTCAGTTGAAGTTTATGCCACAGAGTAAGCTTTTTTTTTTTTGCCAACTTCATAATATTACGTGGAAGTGGATGGGGGTTTGTCCAGTCTACGAGGACTAGATGGCAATCTGCAGCTGGAAACTAACCCATCCAAGATGCGACTAAAGTCTCCCCCAGGTCTGGTCGACGCTACATCCGCACAGTCTCAAACTCGAATCCCAATCAACCTCAGAGAGGCATCCGCGCAGCTTGTCAAAATCTATTCGGCCCGGCAAGCACGAACTCACTGTCTGATGTGAAAAGGAACAGTGTGCTTTAAAGGCTGCCAAACAGTGGTCGCTCGTGCCAAAATGATCCTTAATAACCAGATCAAAACAGAGGCGCTCGTCCTGGGTAAAAATCAGATCGAGAATCTTATTTTCCCACGTTGGATAATTTACAAGTTGTGTTAATCCAAAGGAACCAAGAAAATCCAAGAAGGAACGATGACGACGATCCCCCAGTTAGCGTGTCCCAATTAACTGAGGAAAGATTAAAATCACCCAACAGAATATTTGAGGAATCCGATCTCATGGCACCCGAAAATGAAATTGCTCGAAGCATCCAACAGCAGATCATTATAGCTGGCAGGCAAGTAGCAGAGTATGAAGTTCAACTTTAGCATAGGTATATGATTAGGATCATTGCTTCTACACCTCTACCAGATAAGTATGGGAAGTACATTACAAAAAATTATGCAATTCTGTGCAAAAGTAAAGATAGGAAGCCACACGTAAATTTGAAAACTGTTCACTTGTTGTTGTTGTTGTTGTTCTTGTTTTTTTGTGTCCGCTCGAAGCCTGCTGATATCTCTCTTTGAATTCCCACCCCTTAAAAGAATGTCACTCGTCCTCCGCGCGTTCGGAAATTACGGGACCTTGAACGATCAGTTGTATTGTTTTACATTATTTT
This sequence comes from Lithobius niger, assembly GCA_023313725.1. Classification (NCBI taxonomy): domain Eukaryota; kingdom Metazoa; phylum Arthropoda; class Chilopoda; order Lithobiomorpha; family Lithobiidae; genus Lithobius; species Lithobius niger. Next base: position 3,660 of record JAHWFP010082441.1, read on the forward strand.
AAACATTGTAATTAGGGAACAATGCCAGCCAGCAAACGCCAGACATAGACTGAACAATAAAGAAATACTATAACAACGCTGGTGAACCAACAATATTCACCAGCATCAAGGACCACGCTAGTGTTCCACCTGCCAAATTCAACTGTCACACTTCATTGTAAAAAATTCATTGTTAAATTCTTCCATTGTTGTTGCATGGCCACAGAAACCAGAGCTGAGCGTCTATCACGATGATGAGGATAAATACCTATGTGGAGAATCCTCTTGAAATTGTTGAAAATAGGCAGTCTTAATGGCCTGACAAGCAATAGTTGTATTTCAATCAAGTGCATAAACTGTAGCAATGTGATAAAAGTGCGTGAAGATCGTTGATTTCAGCTGACTACTTACTACTATATATAGACACACGCTAGTGTGTTGCCGCCAAGTAACAGTAGATCATCCGATTGTTAAAAGATATTGTTGATGAAAAAAAGGCGGCCTCACTAGCAGACTGTGTCTATTAACGGAAGCAAGGCTTTATACAAGCTTATGTACAGTTCTGATATATTACCTTGAAATTATATAAGTTCTTAATTGACTCAACCAGCTCAAATTATAGTGGTCAATTTCGAAGGTTTTTTGATAAGGTTGTAGCGAGCCCTGGGATCGGACCAACTGCAACAGCGATTTAGAAGAGGAATACATTTCAAATTAGAAAACTAATCACTCACTTTCGGAAAATGAATCAACGAAGCTTGGTGGTCCAGTTTAAACGGATGGTGGTTTATTGAATAAAGAAAGAAATCACAAGGTAAAGGGTAAATGAAGCAAGCAGTCTGCATTAAAGACTGGCCTTGAGAGGATACACAACACAATATTCTGAGAAAGAAAGAAAATACAACTGCCCCGACTGGGACTCGAACCCAGGACATCCCGTTTACTAGCCGGGTGCTCTAACTGCTGTGCTACCGGGGCGGGTACTGGCTACAGACTCCAGCCTAAGTAGCTGTTCAGTCTTTCTCAGTGGTGACATAAAGATCACAAACATACACACAAAGAGGGAAAGCAACTCAACACTAGAATTAATGCAAGTAGTAAATAAAGAAAGAAATCACACGGTAAAGGGTAAATGAAGCAAGCAGTCTGCATTAAAGACTGGCCTTGTGAGCGCCCGGCTAGTAAACGGGATGTCCTGGGTTCGAGTCCCAGTCGGGGCAGTTGTCTTTTCTTTCTTTCTCAGACTAGTGTATTGTGTATCCTCACAAGGTGGTTTACTGCTCAACTTGCAGAGGACTGGTCGACTTGAGACTTGAAGGTTTGTCGCATTAAGAGTTCTGGCCATTTGGGGGTGAGCTTTGGAATTTCAAGTTAGAGCGCCGAAATTGGTCCCTGAGAGACATATTTTCAGAATCGGGATGGGGACTGGAATGCCCAAAATGGCGATTGGGCCCTTGGTGTTCCAAGTCGAAAATTCTCGTGACGTGATACAATTGTTGATGGAGGTATAATGTGATGCTGTGGGATTGTTCGATACAATCAGTTTGGGTTATGGTTTATAAATGGCATTGTTTAATTGGTTTCAGTAATCAGCTGTTAAAGATGGTCTTGGCTTTGACTGTTGAGGCGTGACGTCTTGGGATGAATTGTTGCCATCACTGATCTTAATACGTAATTACTGCTTCTGCGGAGACCGGTGCTGCATGGTGAAATGTCGAAATACAGGACCGTCTGATTAGTCGCGTAATAGATTAAACTTGCTATAGAGCAGTGACACGAAGTAGTATTATTGTATATAACTCTATGCTGGAGCCTTAATGGGTTAGCTGCAAGGGGCACTGCAGAGAGAAACAGAAGGGCGCCATACTGAAACCGATGCTGTGAAGAGTGATTTCTTAGACCTAAAACGCGTGATTTTTGTTGTTGGAGAAAACAACGTTATTTTAAGCGTAAGAAATCCGCTCTTCCGTTGTTTTTCCTCCATTTTTATGTAGTGCACCTTGTAGTTATGCTGTCCAAAACCCATACTGGTGCCAATATGGCGGCAAATGTCACTGCTCTATAGTGTCTCCAATTGTTATAAGGTTCAACCGATCATTTGCTTCAACTTCTGTTGGCATGTTGTTTTTGGATATTTTTTGAATGAATATTGATACCGTTCGGCCCTTCAAAGGAGTGATATCGGCACTGAAACATTCGCCAAGTTAATCGCACCGAATAATACTTTGGATGTTAAATGAAAACATGAACGTCGCTACCGAAAGTAGCAATGTTGTAGTTTTCATTTAACCTTCGTACTATTAGTTGGTGCGCTTAACTTGGCGAATGTTTTAGTCTTGATATCACTCCTTTGAAGGGCCGAACTATTCGGAACTTGGCGGTCCCTTTTACCAGTTTTGGCTTTCGGTATGGTATTGATATCGTCAATTCCTCTTTGGAAACTGACGATTAATGTTTATAATAAGTCAGTCAATAAATAAATAAACAGGTAGTTACAAAAAAGTTGCTCTGAAAGTTCTCATCAAAGAAATGCTGTAATAATTATCTTTTCGTAAAGCATTGCGAAACTTCCTGTCAAGGTAGAAGATGGTTTCTGTAATCGTTCTTACATAACATAAACGAATAAATTGTCAGGAGGTGAAAACACCTTAGATATTTTTAGAGGATGTCCAGAGGATTATTAATCATTATCTCGCTCTTCGCGATAAAACATGTATGAAACACGGGATTACTAATTCCACGGAATCTGTCGACACACTGGACTGTTCTATATTTATGTCTAGCAGAGCGTGTCGTTTTGCATCCAACGGACTACTCAAATTTATAGTGGAGTTATTAATCCTAGTTCAGCTGTCGCTGAGGCCGTTGGATTGGGTTCGGCTACGAAAAACCGAGGTGAAATTATAAGCATGCGCCAATTTAAAAGAACATGATTGGAAATATAAAAGTCCACTGCTTTTATTCATTAAATCCCACATTGAACACTTCATTAGGGCGGAAAAGGGCAATTGTAAGGGCCAATCGATTGCCTATTCATATTTAATCGTGATGTTCAAGCAAACTACGGTTATCGGCCTGGCCCGCAGATAATAAAACCTAGTTAAATTGATTCATTATTGTTAGCCAATAGAGCAGTGACACGACGTAGTATTATTGTATATAATTCTATGCTGGAGCCTAAATAGGTTAGCTGCAAGGGGCACTGCAGACAGAAACAGAAGGGCGTCATGAAGCCGATGCTGTGAAGAGTTATTATTAAGAGTTAAGAGTTAAGAGTTGTTATTTCTTAGACCTAAAACGCGCGATTTTTGTTGTTGGAGAAAACAATGTTATTTTAAGCCTAAGAAATCCGCACTTCCGTTGTTTTTCACTCCATTTGTATGTAGTGCACCTTGTAGTTATGCCCTCCAAAACCCATACGGTGCCAATATGGCGGCAAATGTCACTGCTCTATATCATTATTGTAACACGATTAAGGTAATCGTTATTGCGTAAACACTTACACAAGTCCCCAAGTCTTTGCAGTAAAACAGGTTCAAATCGGGCATTATAGGAATTAGGCCTATTCAATAATGGACGACCGGCCTGAAAAAGTTGAGTAAGACCCGAACTCGTCTCACTTTGGTGAAAAAAAATGAAAAATAGGCAACCGCTTTGGAAACTAATCGTAAAAAAGAGGGGAATAGCAACAATACACAAGAATTCTTTAAAAGGGTTAAAGGGTTTAACGAGCGTTAACCACTCCTGGTCATCTGCCCGAAGCCCTAAGGCCCTATGTCTGCAAGAATTCTACAGCTCTTTACTGACAAACCCTTTGAACAATAGAGTAAGTCAAATAGACTATCATGCATTGTTGATAGATTCGGGTGTACATTGAAATGTAAATCTCCTTAATATCGAGACTGGCATTGTCACAGCTTCATTGTATACCGATAAAACGTATCTAGCAACACACTAGTGCTTGGCGGATTAGTGACGGCCGGCAAATATGCGAGGAAACAAACGCATGAAACATTGTGAAGGAAACTAAAAGTGGCGGTGGTAAGGGGCCTGACGACCCCGCATAAACTATAAACATGTAAAATAGTAGAACCGCTATAAAACACATTAAGTAATCTCCGTGTTTGTGGATTCTGGTTGAGATCGGTTCCAGATTACGTGTTGGGAATGCTCAAGCAAAATTCTTGCTAAATCCTTTCCGTCGGGTTCCTGAGAAGAGGAAACTATGAACAACAAAGACAATTAATTTTTTTTTACGTTATTGTGAAACATCTTAGTCATTACTGGCTTTGCATAAATTTATTCGCCTTTCAAGAAAAAGTCCGGTTCAAACCTTTCAACCAACATGAAAAATATGATTTTTCATCAGTATGCAAAGAGAGTTTGGCTTCCGAATATAGAGCATTCCTAATGACTTTGTATACGTGGATTATTAGTGCTTCTCGCTTTACGGGCCGGCAAGAGATAAATAGCCCAACAATCTCACAGACAGGTCACGGAAGAGTTGATTTAAAGTGGGCAAATGTTTTTCTTTACAGTATAGAAATTTTCGCTCACAAGGCTACGCAATTCCCATTTTTCAGCTTCAATTCCTATCTGGCATGTATTCCAAATAAAAATCTGTCTTTATTCCGGGATTCCATGCCGTTCGTCGCGCGTGAGTGCGCATGTCCTTGAGAAATTGCCTACTATTAAAGTGAGTAAGGAAATAATTTCCGATTTTTTTTTGTACCGCGAAAAAAAAATAATGAGCTTCATTTTTTTTTGTTCCCCTTAACGGTGAGGAGGCAAGTCAAGATAAACTTCGCGTCAAGCTTTTAATTATTGCCACAGTACACCTTCATTTTCCGTTGATTTTCCTGATTAACAACTCTTAAAGGGGCATAACCCACTTAGCATATAAGCTTAATCTTCGGCCTAAGGGAATCTGAGATATTGGAAGAACCAAGTAGGAAACAGACTACCTGAATGAATATTAAAAATCAACCACATACCTATACACCGTAAACCGGGGCGAGAGATGATAGTCTAACTGGAAAATCACATAAGTGGAAGAACGTATACAGTAGTCTATAACAACAAAACGGAAAGTCGTCTAACACGAAAATCGTATAATGGAAAATCATCCAATGTCCCTGTTAGTAATGGGTCGGTTTCATTTTTTTGATTTCGGTTCCGGTTTCGGTTTCGGTTTTCACGCACACATAATCGCGGTTTCGGTTTCGGTATCGATTTTTGCCACCATCCACCCAAACCAGCTATTTCTAGTTTGTTTTCTTGTAGCATTAGTATTACCAGCTTTTAACTCACTCCTGCTTTCACTTTCAGCAGCGTCATAACCTATGGGCCTAGCTGTAGCACCATTTTCCTCTACTATTTTCTTTTTAATGACTGTCATTTATACGTACAAAATGATAGTTATTTTTAAAAAATTAGAAAAACAGATCAATTTTTGATTTTTTTGAACACCGTACGAAAAACCGACACAAAATCCGAATCGGTTTCGGTTTTCAGTAAAAACCGAAAATTCGGTTTCGGTTTCGGTTACCGACCCATCCTTTGTCCCTCTCTCGCTCGCGCTGCCGTGCTCGCTTCGGTTATATGTATAACACCCACCAGAAATCACAGCCATATTGTCGTCCAGTTAGACGATTATCCATTAGATGATATTTCGTTTAGATGATTTTCCAGATTTTTTATTTAGGCAGATATTCGACAATTATCCCATTAAACGATTTTCCAGTTAGACTTTCGTCCCACGCCCCCCACCCCGTAAATGGCCTATCAACATCCCTGGCAAAGCTACGGCCCAACCCCACTCCCGCCTTAAAGCATTTTAGATCACAATTTTTCTGCTAGAAATTGACTAAAAGCTTCATACATTCAGGGAAATTAATGTTTATCCCGCTAAATCGGGGTTTTTCTTCACCAAAATTAACTAAAAGCTTCATTCATAGAGAAAACTAAATAAACTAGTAAACTAATAAACTTAAAATCCGGAATAAATGACAATAAAGAGATTGAGTTAATGCTAGCCCAAACCCAGAACACGTACGTGAATGATCGCATAACTGCAGAATTTTGTCGCGAGAGTTAGCCCTCCCTTGACAGAAGTAAAATTTTAAAATTAATTATAATTTTGTTACGGCCCAACCCATTTTTTTTATCGAATTAATTTTAACAGTCCATGGGCGTTTAACAGGCGATTTCCTTTCGTGCGCCCACTGACGAAATGAGCATGCGCGACCACTTAGACAGCTTGAAAAATCTGACTGGCTGGGTTTTATTATTTTATATCACACTTTACAATTTTTTAGGCGCGTGACTTCCAATTTCTATTCGGTGATCTATGAGCGTAAATCCGCACCAATTTTATATCACTTAATTTCAGAAATTCCAATCACTGATAAATTATTGATAACGATCAGAATTTCAAGCTTTTATCACACAAAAATAAAGATTTTTCGCAATTTTGTGGGGGGGGGGGGGGGGGGGGGGGATAGGGCTCCCCAAGGCCGAAATCGGGATGTCTCCTCGACTCAATTTACTCACCTTGGTATAAACTACCACTGTGCCGAGTTTCTTGCTTTTATCACAAAATGCAGGTTTAGGCCGATTTTAGCACCTTACTGCCTGTACTAATTCGCCCAAACGCCATCAAACGCAACAAAACATCTTCATCTCATCCGAACCCAAGGCCTGACCTATTCCCCAAACGGTTGAGTATAGAAAATATATAAATATACAAATTGAAAAGGACGGGCAGGGCGACGCGGGGGACGGGGGGGGGGGGGGGGG
>JAHWFP010082441.1:15058-32225 GCA_023313725.1 Lithobius niger
TCCCCCAACGAGACAAGACAGTTTAAACCGCATTGGTCTAATTAATAAGGGCATTATTAATTTTTAAAATCAAGTATTCTTTTGTGCTCAGCACGTTATATGTATAGGCCTATACATTTACTTAATCTTGACTCTGATGAACAATTTAGAAGTTATAAGCAAACATTTATCAGTGCCTACTTCGTTTTATTTAATTTTCCACGGACCTTTTTTCCTCGTACCTTTTTTCCACGAACCTTTTTTCCCGGATCTTTTTTTCCCGAACCTCTATTCCCCGGACCTTTTTTCCCCAGACTTTTTTCGATACCTTTTCCCTACGGACCTTTTTTTCGTCGGACTTTTTTTTCTAGATTTCGTTGCTACATTACCGTATTCATTCCCGTTGGCCGCAGCGACCTGGTTGCACGATCTGGTTGCCATGTGCGCGGTGGCCCTAATAATGAAAGTCAACCTACAAAATGAACTGGTCCCAGTAGGCACGTTATGTAAGAAATAACTGGGTGGATAAACGTGTGAGTGGCAATCGTTTTTCCGATTTAATGATTCCTCACGTAGCGCCCTAAGTGTCCATAAAAGGACTTCTTTCTTGCTCACTGATTCCCGGGAGGAAGGCACCACTCACTAGTTGATGAATACAGTACAGTAGTTGTTTATATGGCAGACAGAAAATTTGTCAAACGTCGACATGCAGTTCAAGGTCGAACACCAGTTCGTTTGCGACATACAACAGCACAAACCTGTGCTTGCCGAACCCTTACTATTTTCGTTACGTTAGCTATTAACTACTGTAATTTTGCGTGCAATCAATCATTGAAACAACTGCTCACGGTATTACTTTATGCAATAAAGCAAACATTTGTACTAACGTGTTTTGGTCATATTTTGGTCATAGCTCGTGCTGTTGTGGACCGATTTACATGCTGTTTTCTGCATTCACCATGAATTGACTGCCCGCACATATCTCAAATTGGGACAATGCCATATTCCTAAAGGAACTAGAAGTGGAAAACTTATTTAAAGGGGCACCCCTGGATGAACTCAAAAGGTGGCCCGCTCCATGGTGACCAACGATGGATGGTTGTTTGATGGCTAAACCAAATCATGTGGCTGCCAAATCCACTGAGTCGATACTTTTGACTCACCCTGTATGTGATTAAGTTCACAATGCATTATACCTCGTAATAATCCTGGTACAAACAATAATCAATTACAAAATTCTCTTGACATTTTTCTAACTTACCTAGCCGTGTAACATGAACTTGAGGTCGCAGCTTTAAAACTGTGCCCAAAAGTGGACTAGCGTGTCTGACAAATTTCTTTGCTACTCGAGTGGTGAATGTTTGGAATTCACTGGGTGAGAGAGCGGTTTCGGCGTCCTCGACATATGCTGTTAAACGATTCTTGGACAACACTAACTTAACCAAGTTTTTAAAGAGACCATTTTTTCTATGGAGGATTGGTATTGTTTTTACTGGATAACTGCTGTATTAGTTAGCCATGCGTATTTTTAATACTCTAAACACATTCCCTAATCATGAATTATATCTTGGAAGGCTGTCAGTCAGTGACACCACGTGATCCTTTTTTTTTATGGTGGATTGGTATTGTTTTTACTGGACAACTGGTGTATTAGTTAGCCATGCATATTTTTAATACTCTCGACACATTCCCTAATCATAGATGATATTTTAGCTGACACAACGTGATCCTTGCCAGACCATTTGCTTCAACAACACATTTTATTAGTATTATTTTTACAAATACAATAGCAAGGATCAATCAATAGTATTTTACTAAAAAGACCAAAAGTCCACCAATAACAATTAGCGTATCCAAGGCGTAAACCAACAGATCAATGTAAGCAGTATTCAGAGGTTAGGTGAGGTACTCCTACATTACTTAACATGCACGGCGTGAGGAAGTGACGCTGCACCCATTCTCAGTCCCAAGCTGTCCACTTCCACGTGCCTGACTCTCCGATTAGCCATTAAGTTTCGTAAATGTATTCATTCGACCACTAGGGCAGGAAGTTTCAAGAAATACAGAGATGAGGACGAATACAGGTAATTATCACAACAACAGATGAACAGAGATCTTTTCAGGTAATAAAGGAAGTGACATTGACAAAGCGAATCTGTTAGTTGGAGTAGAACTAACAAAGACTAATAACTCACTTCCTAATTGGCCCGTGAGGAGATACGGTCAAATCTGCACTCTTTTCAACCAAGGTCTCGTCACGTTTTCCTCCTCCGAAATGCGTGAGGAATGTCTTTTTTTAAAACCTACGAAAAGGAAACAGATTGGCGTTTAAAAGAAGAAAAAAAATGGACACCACCTGTGCACTCACACGTCGTACTTCGTTAATCTTATGGCGCCATTTTTTTACGGCTCGGGGGTGAAATCATGTGGGTTCAGACTGTTGCAACTTACGCTTTAATCCGCCAGGACAAACATGTCAGCTCGTATTTTGATAAGGTCGTGTCATTTAGATCGCCCGGACACAGAATGACGTAGTATGCAAAATGCTTTTTGGCCAAACCGACTCGGATGACAAGAACAGAAAGGGGTGAAATTTCTCCACAGTTCATTTTTTCTGATTCGGGGATTTAGGGACCAGTCTGCTGTAAATATTTTGGGATCTTCGCACGCTAACAGGTGCATCTAGAGACTGAATTTGAGGTATCTTTATTTGAAGACGGTTGAAGAACCACTTGGTCCAATAGCAGCGGAGCCAAGACAATGCGTTATGTTGTGCTTTGCTTTATACAAATGCGAAGGCAACTCAATCCAGTTACAGTGCAATTTAGTCTTAAATGTCAATCTGCCTGATGGGAAACTGAACCTCGATCTTTAAAGCTAAAGACCGAAGTGAACTATGGATGTCGACAAAAGGGGGAATAGGGAAAACGGGGTAAGAGCGCGTTATACGCAAAAAGGCTTTCTCGCTCGCCAAAAGCTATTTGCTAGGCAACCGTTATTTATTTACGATTAATTTCCCGTTTCTATTAAATGATTGCGGTAATAGGCAACAAATTAACTGTATTATAAATAACAACACGGACAAAGAACAAAGTGCAATAGTAATTTTAAACATTGCAACAACATTGTTGCCATTCACGCTATTTCCAAAATTCGCTATTCTCGCTGAAAAGCAGAACAGCTTCTAGCAGTGGTCAAACGACGGTAGAATAAATAGCTACTCGCAGCGAGAATTCAAAATCCAACATGGAGTCCATTTCGGAGTTATCGATACGATTCGAAGACAAACCTTCGAATGCCGGTATTCAGGAATCTGTCCGTCGTCGTGTACTGCAGTAAAAATTGTTTTCTTGTCATAAATCGACGCTGTCGTGTTGCAAGCATCGTACGTCGTGTCGCGAGGCAGGAGGAGAAAATTTGCGTCCGCGTTGTTGCCATGGTTACTACGTATAGACAACTTGAAAGCCGTAATCTCCAACAAAGGCGAGACGCCAGCCAGCAGATTTAGTTTTGACCAAGTAAGAGCTAGTGAGCGAGAAAATTGTCCTTGCATAAACGCGCCCTAAGAGGGGAATATACGTCAGATATTAGCCTACTTCAATAACTTTGTGTGTGTGTGTGTGTGTGTGTGTGTGGGTTGGGTGAGGGGGGAAGGTCTAAGTAATTCATTTACTTCGGATGAGTTTACAAAAAGATAAGGAATGTAAATGACGGCTGTAAGAGGGGAATAATGGTAAGCCGGGGGAACAGGGCAATATACGTCAAATATTATACTTCAATAACTTTTTTCGAATGGGGGGAGGGCGGGTTAAGCGGATCTCAGTAATCAGTAATTCTTTTTGTGTTTATGAGTTTACAAAAAAGTCAAAGAATGGAGTTCCCCTTAATTTAGGGTTTATAAAACTGAAATTCGCCACCCATTGCCTGCCTCATTCGCAGTTTCGTGCTCGCTGTGGCCAAAGATATAACATCAAAGACCGAGGTAATTAAAATAAAAAGAACATACGGAAAATGTGTCGGAAATAAACATTAGAAGTATATGCCCCACGGTTTTTGATGTTATATGTTTGGCCGCAACGAGCGCGATAGCGTGAGTGAGGCAGGCAGTGGGTTACGAATTTCATAGTTATTAATGTTAAGATTTGATTCCCCCCGTTTCCCTGGCTACCCCTGTTTTCTATTCCTTTAGTTCCCCAGTTTCGTCTGTTTTCTTATACCTAGTTTCCCCGTTGTTCGTATTCCCCTTTTTCCAGGGTTTCTCCGCTTTCCTATTCCCTCGTTTGTCGACACCCAGTGAACTGCTGCCTACACATACTGACGTAAGGAAGGCTAATTTGGATGAACATCTTCCCTTCCTTTCCAGGAAAAAACTGTTGAGGCAGTATCATGAATTATATGTGGCAACCTTTCAGATAAATAATGAATTATAACTGGCAACCAGAATTCATCTTGGCTGCAGCCAGTGGGCAGCAGAAGAACGGGTGAATGCTACGTGGCTGCTGCTGTTAGCAGGTGGCGATATATCACACTGCTACACAGACATACTCTGCATCGCGTTCAGCTACAGTAACGCTAACTCTAGTTTTCTCATCATCCGAAAGTTTGTTTTACGTGCAGTCAGACGCCTACTTGAGTAGCCTAATCTTATTTCCTTTCAAATCTAAAAGATGGTTAAGCAACCTGATCCAAACAAGTTTCATTAAAATACTGGCAGAAGAGTAAGGTTACAAACTTATAGAACCCTAACCAGTCTTACTATCCTGCCCTAAAACATGGCGGCTACCCTAAAACGAGGGGTACACTCTCTACAAGAATTATAGCGTAGAAGAAAAGTGTAAACAAAGCACGTTTCGTGGTTACTGCAATCCATGTGAATTGTGGCGTGCAAAAGATTCTAGGTATTTCGTAGTAAAATTGTCCCTCTCCATCCCGAGGTAACCATAGTGACTGAAAAGGACATTAATTCTACTATTTATTTCTCTGTACACAATAATAAAGCCCAAACGAGACTGGCTGCTCGGCGTCACAGGATGGTTTACCAAAGACGTCAAATTGGTCACTAAACGCCATACGAGGGGCGTGTTTGGATAAATCGAAGATGATGATGTGCGAGGTTGGCTTGGCCCTGCCATACCACCCCAAAACCAAGAGTACGAGTACAAAAAATAGCATAAGTCGAAAATATTAAAAAGTGGACAAAGTTACCCCCAAAACTGGGGTAAATACGCGAAAGTAGCAGAAATATTAGTCATAAAAATGTCCGACAAAGATTGGATACAGTCGTAAATTAGGGCTTAACGTGAAGCAAAAAGCCCTCGATATAGTTGGCACGTCAGAACAAATAGCATGAACATTGTTACAAAACACCACTAGCCTACAAATAAGTAAGTACTAGTGGTGAAAAGGAGCTTAAACCAACATGCTCTAAACCATGCGCAATGGCTGTTTGCCGTGACGTCACCATGAGTTAGCCAATGACGAACGAGAACAACGGCTGTTTGGCCGTCTGATTGGACTAACCCAGTCACATGATATGCACGTCATAGCAAACAGCTATGGCGTGTGGTATAGACTAAGAAGAATCAAGACTATGCTGTTGTCAAGTATGCTACTCTATACCATTAAGCCATAACCAGACTGGTTGCACGGCGACGCAGGATGGTGTAAACAAAACTTCAGAATTGCTCCTTACGCAACACAAACCATAGGATTGCAGTAATTTTGACCTTGTAGGCACGTAGTAACGCATCGCTTCACACGAAATTTTCTTCTGTCTGGCCAGAGCTTTAGGCTCACACCATTGGGCTGTTAGTAAACACTTAGGTCATCTTTCTCGAGACCAGGGTAGATTAAGTCGGTAGTGACGCTTTCTGAAAACAGGGGCTAAAAAAAGACCTGCTTCCACCAACGGCACCAGAAGGCAGCACTTGTGTGGTCCGGGTAGGAGACGAAACTTGAAATAAAAAATGGCAGCGTCGTTGCCATGGTAACCATTGTAATAGCGACAATACCTGCGGAAATAGACGAAAATCTCGTGCGTGAGCGACATCCGAAGTTGAAGAACTTATTCTGTGTTCGATTCAAACTGTATATAGATCGTTACAATAAACGTAAACTACGGATGCAGCTGCAGCCTGAACGGGCGAAGCGCACGCTCGTCGGGCGTTCTCGGAACACAAAACCATGTGTTAAAGTTAGCTCCACTCGTAACGACAACCCGTTTAAACGTGCAGTGATGGATTTAAAAAAGTAAAACGATCAGCCACTTCAGATCTTTCTTAAAATGATTTTAATGTCCTAATCTGAATTATGGTATATTTTAAACGATTAATTTTGTATTCTTACCGTTATGAATTTGTTATAGTGACGCTAAATAGTTTTAAACCCCATGATGCTTTGCGCTTCCGTTACTTGGCGACAGCGTCCTATGGCGGTAAATCTCTGAAAGCAGGTACTTCTTTGGGACCAAATGTTTACCGTTGTGAGAGAAAGAGCGGCGCTACCTATTCTATCTACCCTGCTCGAGACCATTGGGAAAAATTATTGTTAACAGTGGTAGAATTATGAATACTATAAGACATATTTCAAATACGCAAAAATGGCAGCACTAATATAAGTCCTTAACCACGAATCACAGCTGACTACGTCATTGTTCTTGCTGCGTCACGTTCCAATATGGCGCCAGCCTCACTGCCATGCAGTGGAATGAGCTCTTTTCTTATTTATACTGTTCTAGTGTTTTTATGCTTGTGAAGTAGGCCTAGTTTGTCAAAAATATTTTGAATTTATTAGGCTCATCAATGTATATTTGTGTTTCTCTAGGTGATCAACACCACAATAATATTCTTTTTGATTTGGCCGAAAATTAAAGCGCTCTCTAAATAAAGTACTTGCAGGAGTTTTTTTGCCAGTCACGAATTTTGTCTGAGAAAACTCAAAATACAGAATTTTTTCCTTTTTTTTTTTGTTATTTGCCTTTGAAAGCACGAATACACTTTTGTAGCAACGTCAAGGCCATTTGGAAAAAACGCCTATCACTTAACCTCATCTGGCGAGAGGGACTAAAATGTGGGTCAAAAACAACCCTTCCTTTCTTCGATGTCAAAGAGGCGAAAGTGGGGCCATCCAATGATTAGAATCAGTCAAGGACAATTTTGTGCATTGCTCAGTGGAGTATGGATATTTGAAACCAAAGAGAGGCCTGTTGGGCGAGGGGCGTGTTTAGATAATGTGATGTGTGAGGGTGGCTTGGCCTTGCCATACCAAACCAAGACTACGAGTACAAAAAATAACACAAGTCGAAAATATTAAAAGGTGGACAAAATTACGCCAAAACTGGGGTAAATACGCGAAAGTAGCAGAAAAAGAAGTCATAAAAATGTCCGACAAATAATGGATACAGTCGTAAATTATGCCTTTACTATCCCCCCCCCCCCCCGCCCCCGACACAAATATTGTCTTCGATACACCCCTGGGAGTACATTTGGAGTAGGTTTGTACATTTGGAATGAATATTGTATCTGTATCTGTTGTAAACACGTAATAGTGTAAATAGTTAGTTTTACAATACATACAAACCTGCCTGTGTCCTAGGTCACCCACTTTTGGGGCAGTTGATCCAGACATCCTGTTTTTGGGGTGCCCTTTTGGTAGGGAAAAATTAGGAGGTGAGGGGTTGAGGCTTAATGGTGCGTCGACAGCTATAGGGCCAACCTCAGTCACAGTGTAGTGGTCCGTGTTGCTACTATGCCGCACGTTACAGAGATGTTAAACAAGCACCAAATCTAGGTCTTTTGAAATTATGAATAAAAACCATTAAAACAAGGACTACTAACCAAGGTTGCAGTGCTGATTTCAGGAAAGGCCTACCAACCGCACTGAGGACTGGTCTTAACCTTCCTATTTTTTTTTAGGTATTTTTTAAGGTATTTTTTAGGTATTTTTTAAGGCAGCGGACAGAAAAATAGTGTCTGTCTTTATTAACATCTTCTGTTGAAAATTTGTTTCTTTGCCCTTTATTTTAAGTGCTCTTATCCTTTCACTCCCAATCCTTTCTGGAAGTCTGCGGATTCCTCTGCGTACGACTACACAACATTGACGCAGCCGACGCAACTTTCCTGGCCGAGTGGATGGTCGATGGCAGCACAATGAGGAGACCATCGCTCAATTCAACTAAACAACAACATAACCGGTCATTTCTGAGGTGAAGGATTGGCACCGAAAACCATCTTAAAGTAGGGAGTAACTTATTACTGAAAATTACAATTCTTTCTTCAGATCTAAACACATGCTAGTGTGTTTCCGCCAAGTAACAGTAGATCATCCCATTGTAGACATACGATTGTTAAAAATTGATTGTTAATGATAAAAAGGCGGCTCACTAGCAGACATGTGACTGTTAACTGTAAGCAACTGAAAGCATATTTTGGCATGTTGAGGATAAATCCCAATGCGACAGAAATCTTTTAAATTGTGGTAAATGTAAGGGGAAGGTGCAGGGATAAAGAAAAAAATGAAAGTTAAAGGCTGAGTGTCCACCACTCGTAGAGAGAAAGATGCGTCAATAACGTTGTTTTTATGTTACTGACTAGCTAGTAACTAGTAACGTTGGCCCCATGTTAAATCCCATAGACTCATTGCTCATGGCTAGAGCAAAATTGAGAAGGTCCGCTACTTAGCTGAACTTTTACACACGGATGCATGGTGATTTGAGGATGGTCCTTTTGTTGGTTTGGGGGTTGTCGGGGTCAGGCCAAATGCGTGGGAGAGTTTTGAAATTCGCCACCAGCGAATTTAAATTTCGTTTCTTTTCCAAGTTGCAACAAAAGATTTCAAGCAACAATGGCTTGAACAATCAACACTGGTTCTTAGATTTATTGTAAAAGGCCTATACGAACTTAAAAATGGACTGTAACGAAGGACAAAATAAGGAAACATTAACGTTGCCGTGGATCGCATAAGAATAAAGGGATGCACGTTAGATGATGGTTACGCAACAATACGATCATCGACGAACTAAAGAGTTTTTGTTGATAACCCAAAACTAAAATGCTTCGCGTTCTGCTGTTTTAGTAACAGGAACCTGCGAGGATTTCTGCATGACTAAATGTGAACAAAATATTGAAAAATTAAGGGTAAGGTGCAAGTGTAAACAAAACAACTGAAGGGGATGCGCTGATTGAGTGAGGCAAAGCGAACGAAATCAGCGATTGTTAGCCAGTGTCTGCAAAATGGTATTGAAGCAACTTAAGCATGTGAAGAAAGGCCATACAATAAACTAAGCCGTGTCAATTTGGCTAATCTAACGGCTAATTGGCAATGGCAAATTTGAAAATTATAAATGTAAAAATTTACAGAAATAAAATTCCTCTACAAAAAAGATACAGATGAAGATAAGACGGTGTAACAGTCCTATGAGAGTTGTGATATCCACCCAAAACAAAAGCTGGTATAAAAATCCGCCAAGTTTCAAAAAACGATCGGCCTTTGAACGTAGTGATATCATTCAACCAGGAAAAGGCCGCCAAGGTCAATCCTATTAGCCAAGTTAATCGCACCAAATAATACTTTGGACGTTAAATGAAAACTTGGAAGATTGCTACTTGCTGCAGCGATCTTCAAGTTTTCATTTAACTTTTGAACTATTAGTCGGTGCGATTAACTTGGCTAATAGGATTGACCTTGGCGGCCTTTCCCTGGTTGAATGATATCACTACCTTCAAAGGCCGATCGTTTTTGGAAACTTGGCGGGTTTTTATACCAGTTTTGGTTTTGGGTGGATATAACACTGCTGTGATTTAAAATAAAATAAAATAAAACAATAATAATCAAGTCATCCAGCAAATCATGCTTTAACTTTATTGGTATTATGTTTGTTTTTCCTGTACTTAGGGTGCCCTAATTTTGTAAAGTTTTAGCCCTCTTTCCCCCTTCTCGCCCCTCCCCCCCAAAAAAAACATATCGCAGTTCAAGGGGAGTCAAAGCGACATATGATATTGTGATGAGTGGGTACAAAAGGCAGTTAAAAAGTTGTAAAGAACTTAACTTTAACGTAACCTTAGAAGGTGTTCTGAGGCAAAACCGAGTTGAAAGTGGTTTGACATGGCTGTGTGGGACCATCTAAAGGGCTTTAACGCATAAAGTGACGCGAATTCATAGACGATGTGGCTAACACGACGTACTGTCTCATCAGCGATACACCTGCTCCAAGAAACTAAACTCAAGTGTTATTCTGACACACCACCAAGACCATAATATGTTTAAAATATTTCTGTCGTTAAAAAACTCTCAAATTAAATGAATTGAAATAAATTAAATACTCGGTTAAATGCCATTAGTTCACGGACGCATATCCACCACGTGGAACAACACAATCTTTAAATGTGTTTACTCTTAAACTTTGTTGCGTTTATCAGAGCTAACAGACTGTAACACACATGTTAATTAACACTGTTTTGAACTCATTGAACACGTGTTACACTAACCAAGTTTTACAGCCAGCCGAGTACGTAACAGGAACCATCGTTGAACGCAATACTAATGGTTTTGTTGACGCTAGAAAGGGCAAAAGCGTAACCAAAAACAACATCGTGATTTAATTAGCGTTGAATGGATGCAGGGAAAGAGCACATGCGGTGGGGGAAAAAAACTGAACAAAAAGTGAACCGTCGGAAGTTGTGGTTTTCCCGGTGAACAAAACAGTGAACTCGATCTAAAATCAATAAACGAAAAGACATAATGGAGCCAATTTTGCATACAACTAAGGATGACAAGTGAGCAGCAGTAATGAACATTTTTGTAAACTCACCGAACAACTCCCCGACCGATTTCCACCAAAAGTGACGTCACGCTTAAGCCTTTTATGAACAGACTCGGTGGTATAATCGAAGAGTAAAATGGACGCCAGCGTCAGGAAAAAAGTATGTTTGCTCACCATCGTTTGCTCACCAATCACCCTTACGTTGCTATGAGCGTTGCTATGCAGGTTTTGTTACTTATGGTCGAGTAACATGTTACCCTCCTTTAGCTCAGCGAGGATACTGCGCGTGACGCCTATCGTCATAAGTTGTTAATTACGTTTATGTAAATAATTCTAGTGAAGCACTATTGGAAGTCCGCCGTCTTTAGTCGATTCAGCAAAAAAAAACCGGCTCCTGCAATCGATGAGTACGATGCTTAAGCTGTGACGTCACGCTGAGGTTTCGGAACATTTTGATGAGGTGGAGCTCCAGCGCTGAGTTGTTCGGTGGGTTTATGAATGCCCAATGACGATAAAAGTTTACGCTTCTTCACGAATCCCACACTCCAAACCACTGTGCTAAATCGAGACTATCACTACTACTGCTAACTTGACTTATGAGTTGACATGTCAGTATTTCCACGTGTATACTGACGTGTCATACTCACACACGCGTCATCATGAGTGGAATCATGATGACACGTTAATATCATTATTGCGGGCACAATCTGTCATCTTTAGTTGTTGTGCTCCATTGTGTCCCTTAATTCGCTTATTAGCCTACTAACTTGTACAGCTCATTTAGGTTCTTTAACTCTTAGTAATTCTAGCAAGAAAAAAACATGAGAAACATCCATGCTTAGGGTACATTTATGCAATTATCTCGAAACTATAATTAATCATAAATTTCAATAGGTTGCCGGTTTTGGTTATGCCAACTCGTATCGGAACATCCAATAATGGCTTTGGCCAAGATTTACGGTGCATTATTTTTTTGTTGTACAAGAAATACTGACAATGATACCTGGCATTGCCCCTCAATTGTCCCTCACGTTTGGCGATGCCATCGGGGGCCATTGTGTCCCTGGTAGGTCTGACCTTGGTGGTAAGGCATTCATGACCCCAACCTACTTCCGTCAAACCTTCCTCTACAACCGAGCCATTGTCTTCTTTTTTAATTTTAATTTTTTAAGTTTTAATTTTAACGTCGGATGGCAGTTAGCGACCATCCGGTCCTTAATGCCATTCCGGTTGCGTTTGCAACAAACTATTTTATATTATATTTATATTATAATGACAGTTCAGAAAACAGGGTTCCTTTCTAGCCTGAAGAACCTGGAAAACCAGAAAAAAACTTCAGGAAATTTAAACCATGTTTGAAACTTCGGGGATTTTCTGATTTTTCACACAAAAAAACCTGGAAAACTCAGGCAAAAAAAACCCAGAGGCATGCCCTTTTAGGCCTAGACCTGAGTGCATTAAACAGACAATGCGGTAAAGAATTGTGTATCGTACTTATACTTCTGTACTAAGCCCTGAAAGGTTATTAAATCGGGCCGTTCTTTTGGACTCTGTCTGTCCTATAAATAAGTAAACAACTGATAAAATGTGTAAAAATAAAATGTCCTTCCTAAAGTTACAGTAAACAGCCTAGAAATTAACCTCAACTACTCTGTGAAACCAGGACAACTCACGGAAATTATTTCAATGTTTTGGTGGGAATCCTGGAAAATTGTTTCATCAGGAGGAATTAACCCCCGTAAACTGTTGTGTTTTTTTTTCATGCTTTTTTTGGCCGACATTTTCAACTGGCATAAAAATCAAACAAAATTCTTACAGAATTTCATTTGAATAGATTCACGCGTTCAGCGATAACGGACGAAAACAATTTTTGGAGGCCAAAACCGTGAAACCGCTTCCCCTCCCCCTCCTCCCGCCCAACCAAAACTCTTAATCGAAAAAATGGGCTCAGCCCGCAGAAATAACAGGAGTTGGTGGAAACTACAAAAAAATTCGGGTACAAAGACTGAAATGGACAGAAAAAAGATCTTAACAATTTCAGGGGAAAAAAAGAGATTTAATCGGAATTTTCTGTCTTTTCACCAACCGTCCTCGCCCCTCCCCCATACTGCCAAATATTTCGTCTTCGATACTCCTTTCGGGACCTGATGCTGCATTAATATAAACTGTCAATACACAAAGGAAGCAAAGAAGCAAGACTGCATTGAGAAACATTTTACCGTATTTTTAAAAACGAAGCTGTAAGTGACAAAACGCATGCGTTTTTTTAACGCGCGTTGACGCTAGCAATCAATGCACACATGACCATGAACGCATTCGGCCGCAACCCATTTTGCTAACCCCATGTACAAAAAGTTATATTTTGAAACCAATGAGACGATATTGCCTTTTTCGCCTACCTCCTGTACAAAAATATATTCAAACCAATGCGACGATGTTTGGTACATTTATTTACTGATTTAAGACGTACCAGGGGAATACTCCCCCAATAAACAATTCCATGCCTATTTCTTCGAAATTGGACGCCATTTTCGGTAACGCTTTCGAGATAAACGACGGATGTGTGCACCGCTCAAGTCACACAAGGTACTGAGAGACGTAGGTGCGTTTTTTTAACGCTGAGTTATCGCTGTATGACGGCGGGAAATGCGGTGCGAAACGCACGCACGAGCGACGTGCGGTAACGCAACGTCGACGCAGGTATGTGTGCAGATGTCACGTAAAGCAAACCGCAAATGCGGTAACGCAGCGTCAACGCGCGTTAAATAAATGCAAGTGTCCACCGGTACTTACAACCGGTTCACATGGATGCGTTTTTATAACGCGCGTTGACACTGCGGTACCGCAATTGCGGATTGGTTTACGTGACATCTGTAGTGTACTGCACACATACCGACGTCGACGTTGCGTTACCGCACGCCGCTCGTGCGTTCGTTTTGCACCGCACTTCCCCCTGTCAACGCAGCGTTACCGCAGAGTTAAAAAACGCGATTGCGTCTCTGTGTACCTGGTGTGACTTGAGCGGTGCACAGAACCCTCGTGTTCCCCCTAAATATGTTTTACTCCCAACGATAATCAAAACCTCTAGATCTGATGATAAAACCCCCAATATGGCAACACTGCTAACTACTGCGGTAACTGGGCCGATTGGCTACTGACTCCAGCTATAAGCTTTGGAGTAAAAAGCACAGTAACAGATTATGTGAAGGCAAACCAAGCAGTGCTACATAAAAATACAAACAACGTATCGAAAATTATCAATTTTCGTCTTCAGGTTAGCAATAAAATTAAAGCATGGCAAAAGCCACTAAGTCAACCTATATTAAAAGCATAAAACAGACATTTAAAACGGATAAAAACCGCCAATTTCTCCCCTCAAAAGAGGCAGAAATGGCAGCCGAAAAGCAACGACCCGCCTGCTCCGTTGGATGCCACGTCACAAAGCAAGGTGTATGAAAATCGGGGTCACGTGTTTCAAAGGTGTGATGCATTCGTTATGTTGCCAACCTGTACTGCTACACATGTAGGACAATCCCTTCAAAAACTTAAGGAACGTATGGCATCCCATAAATCAAACTTCAAATTAAAAGTCGAATCAAACTCTTTAGTGCAACACTGCCTTTCAACAGGCAAGTCGCCAGACAAATACGCAACAGGCCACACCCCCGACTTGGACAAGGTCCAAATTTTGTTTCGTGAGAAATACACCAGGGCAAGAATTAATCTAGAAACGTTGGTCATCCATACACATACACCACCTGTACATAACCACTTAGTGCCAGATAATAAATTTCTAAAAGAATATTTTCGTGTAATTAAATCACTTAAACTCGACTCTTTTGCCAGGCATATTGTAAAACCCACATAACGAATGCATCACACCTTTGAAACACGTGACCCCGATTTGCATACACCTTGCTTTGCGACGTGGCATCCAACGGAGCAGGTGGGTCGTTGCTTTTCGGCTGCCATTTCTGCCTCTTTTGAGGGGAGAAATTGGCGGTTTTTATCCGTTTTAAATGTCTGTTTTATGCTTTTTAATATAGGTTGACTTAGTGGCGTTTGTCATGCTTTAATTTTATTGCTAACCTGAAGACGAAAATTGATAATTTTCGAAACGTTGTTTGTATTTTTATGTAGCACTGCTTGGTTTGCCTTCACATAATCCAGCTAAGCTTAGCACCTGTTAAACTTTTCTCAATGTTAACCCAAGATGCACCTTTATAGGTCACCACTGAAAAAGGTTGAACAGACACTAAGTTCGGCTGGAGCCTGGTGACGAGCATCCACACCGGTAGCACAGTGGTTAGATCGCCCGGCTAATAAGCGGGAAGTCCTGGGTTCGAGTCCTAGTTGGGGCAGTTGTGTTTTCTTTCTTTGTCAGATTAGTGTATCTCGCATTCTCACAAGGCCAATACGTAATGCAGACCGTTACCTTGTGATCTATTCGTTGTCTAAGAATGAGTAGTTTTCAACGTACGTTTTTCGCAAAAGTAATAACGTCACTGGTTCGACAACAGGCCGCGGGAACCGCGACTCTGAACAACGATTGGACATAAAGGCCTTGGAGACTTTCCTTTATGCCACTTCTGGTTAAACCTATCACATAGTTTCCTGATTTGTGTTTAATTGTTAAAACGATAACGGAACGATTCATTTTGGGTAGTCTACGAAGCAGGCAAATTTTTGTTGTTGAAACTTTACTATTTGCTCTGAATATATCTCGTTTCCTGCAGTGGCATTCGGTCTCGTCCCGTCTCTACTTATTGCCAATCAATCCTTAGTTTTATGGCATGCACTGTCTCAAGCACTAAATAACACGGAGAAGTGCTAAAAAGGGGCCGGAAATCATCCCATGATGATTTAAAATAGAAAGGCGCGAAGACAACAAACATACTACGATTCTGACTTTAAAAACAAACACACAAAGCACTACGCACATCACGAGATAAAAAAGTACCTTATATTTCGAAGCTGAATTTACATGTTGGCGTAGTGCTTTGTGTGTTTGTTTAAAATCTACAACGCATATTTTTAACTCTGTTACGATTCTGACTCGGAGGTCTGTCGCTCCCAGCCGTTACCATAGCCTAGCTAGCGAGAGGCCAGTTTTGCTTGTTAAAGTCAATAGGAAATTCCTAGGATCTTTTACATGCCACTGTTGACACGAGCACCAGGAGTGACAGGGTGTCTTCTCTTCCCGAAAAGGCCAGAGGAGGCTGAGGTCAGGTTCGTACCTTGGACCTCTGGCGCATCAGATAGGATCGTGCTTGCCGTTAGGGCCCTTCGCCCCATACTATAACTGACGATATTAACATCAATTTGTGATGAGACACCAACAAAATAAATAAAGTAAAAGAAAATTAAATCATTTCTATCCGCTCAGTTAAATTTTCAATCCTTCTCCAAAGTTTAAACCGTTCATCAACCCCCCATAAATGCAAAGTGATTTCCGAGTTGATGCTTACTTTGCCACATCGTAAATAAAGGTTTAATACGCGTCATAAATCACTACGGATGGTGGCTCGAATACCGATTGAGGAAGTGACGAATTTTACTGCCTAATTACAGCTTATCGCGTTGGTAAACCTTTCAATATTTATGGATGGAAATCGACAGACGGGTTTGTTACACGCATTGTCGTTAAATAAGAAAAAAAAAAAGAAAAAGTTGCCTGTTTTTATCATTAGGCAAACTGTTCTCGCTTGCTCTTGCGTGATCGCTGTAAAATGTTTAAGATTGGAGCTTAATTTAACAACAATTTTAAAGCAGCATTAAGTGTTTCTTGTCAGGATTAGATTATAGCATGAGTCTATGGAAAGTTCCGTATGAAAAGTTCCATTTTCATAGACTCATGATTATAGCTGTATAGTTGTGATGAATTGCTGTGAAAATGTGTAGTGATATTGTAATTCTATCCAATGTTTCATCCCTTTTCTGAACGTGGACACTACGCAGCCAATTTAAAACGAGTAGTTGTGATTAACCTACTTTCACGAAGAACTTACGTTAAAAATTACACTTTGTATGTTTTTGGCTAACAGGTATTGTGCAGGCGCGGCATGCAGGAGGAATCTTCACCACCATTATACCCTTTGTTCCACCGTTCGTACTGATCGTGGCTGAGCGGTGAGAGAGCTCAGCCTGTTTGCTGGAGGTTTGCGGATCTGGTCGAACCCCTGGAAAGGGGATCTTGGCAAAGTCCCCGCCAGGACTGCCGGCCAGGGTAGCGTGAGAGGCTACCATGCTCCTTCAGAGGCTACCATGCTCCTTCAGAGGCTATGGGAACTGTTAAATTCTTAATTGGGCGGTAAGCAATGCGATGGAATGGTCTATGCAAATGTGGGAATAAATAATAAGGGCTAGGCTTAGACCCAATAATGGAAAAATTATCGATCACGAATTTGTTTCGTGACAGTTCGTCAAGGC
>JAHWFP010082443.1:0-10281 GCA_023313725.1 Lithobius niger
CAAATTTCTTCGAATTGAGTCTCCCACGTAATAGATCGTTTGATTCTTCTATCGTGGTCATAATTCTGCCCAGAAAAGTTGATAACTTTGCTTCCAAACAAGAAAACAAAGGCAGCGATGCCAAACACGTCCTACCCTAACAACGTGCTCAAAATGTGATGAGGGGAACAAACAAGATGGCGGCCTCCTAGTTAGGAGTAGCAGCGCCCCTGGCGGGAGAGGAGAGAAAGTTTGGATACAAGCTAAAAAAGGCAGTTTTTTAGTTGATAACTGAGCAGTGATAGCGTAAAATGATGATTTTAAGCATAATTACTGAAGTAAGTATTTGCAGGTAGTAAGAAACTTTATTTCTGAAAAATGATAAAGGCTGATGATACCCTTAGCTAATACCCTCCTGGTAGGTACGGCTGTCCTTCTTTAGCTGCCAGCTGAGTTTCGTCTCGTGTTTTTTGCAGGGCAGCTGCAATACGTGCTTTTCTTAGAGTTTCACTGCTTCTTTTTATGCTCTTCTTCATCCTGGTTAGGTCTTTTTTTCTCATCAGTTTAACAGAGGTAACTGCTGGTGTCAACTGCATGCCATTCATCAGTTCTACCATCTGTATCCGTCCTCCATTAAATTGGCACACAGCAGCGGCTACAGCGAACTCGAGTCTTCGTTTTGAGACGAATAACGTCTTGGGGCACTTATTCCAGATCACGGAGTGCAACGATTCATTCGCATTTTGTGTCTTCCCTTGCAGACACCTCTTAAGCATGGCCACAGATCCGAGCCGTTGATACAGGCTGATGATGTGAGAAGAAACGTACTTTGAAATTGGCGTTTTCATCGTGGTCTTGTTATGTGGGGGAGGTTCTTGATTTTTTGCTATTGCTCTTTGAAAAAAACACCAGGAATTTTCCCCTTGAGGGCATCGGTGTGATGAGGCTCGTCATCTGTGGACATGCAGTGGAACGGTGCTGCAAACACTGCATTTCTCATGCCATCTAAGTCGCCTGTGTTTCGAGTAATGGCATTCCTAAAATAGGCCTCGAGTTTTATCATTACAACTTTAGTAAGCCCAATTTTTTTCCCTTGCAGATGTTTTTCTGATGCAATTTTTTTTAGTCCTGCATAGAGTCTCTTTGCAACATGGTTGACACATTCCTCTTTCTTCACTTCAACCTTAGGCCCGTACACTTGCAAGTCTGCTACATGGCTGTACGTCTTGCTATCACCATCGGCAATCATAGTTGTGTACCGGAAGTTGTGCTTCTCTAGACTTCTCTTCCATATTCTTTCTGCTGCAACAGTTTCCATCAGGCCAGACGAGCCTTGAAAATTTATTTCACAGTTTGGCTCATGGTTAACAAACCATTCACTAAATTTGTCCATATCTTCATCGAGTTCTTTTTTTTTGCAGTGCAGATTCTGCACAATTTGCACAACACTTCAAAATCTAACACTAGACCTGTCTGCAATTCAACTACAAGTCCAACGCCAAAGTTGGAAGTAAAACCCCTTTTTTGCCATGTTCCATCAGAGCTGACTGAAATGTTAATGGTATCGCCAGGCTTGATAGTTTTATCTAAGGCCATATACGCTCGTCGAACTTCCTCTGCAGATCTATTTAAATTACTGTCAGTGGCATCTAAACTTGCATTCGTCAAACACTTGGAATGGCTAGTGAAGGTAGTTGGGGAATATAAAGACAAACCTAACACCATACTTAATTTTTCCAAGCCAACATAGCCAGTGCCCATTTCCATGGCAGCGTACGTCATTCGTTTATTGATGTCATACTTTCCATCATCAGCTTTCCTTGATGATGCAGCATCCCCCACGATTTCATCACAAATTTTGCATTTCGCTACAACCTTGCAAACAAATCCCGTCTGCTTGGTCTCTATGTACGCCCCAACATTTTTACAATTTTTGCACAGGCAATTAGCTACTAAGCTGTTCAATAATGAAACGTCAAAAACAACATTTTTTGGAGAATCGTCATTTCCCGATACATTTTCATTTTGAAATGCACGAAATTTTTTTTCTGTCGCTGTCGGCTTTGGTGGGGGCTCCGATTTTTTTGCAGTCGATGAGGCAGTTGGCTTTGTTTGGCTGGTCGATGTTGACGCTACCGCATTAACTGTATTAACGGAAATGCGTGTACTACTACACGAGTCAACCGATGTATTTTTATTCACTTTTTTATCATTAGAACGAGTGCTGATCGATGTCAAATTAGTAGAAACGGGCGGCGTCAACACGTGAGGTGTGGCGGATGAGATCGTCGGTCAGGGAATCTGGATTACATCGCCGGGAATTCTTACGTTTTTTGGGCGTTTCCACCTCGCAGCAGCGCCTTTTAATGCTATTGTGACTGTTCTCTTCTTTTCTTTCCTACTTTTCGCACCAAACTTTCGAATACTACCCATATTTGCAAGAAATACCGATGAAATACAAGCCTTCGTAAGCAGCCGATAAACCAAGATGGCGGCCGACGCAAACAAACGGACCTTTAAATCGTGACGTCACAGCGAGAGATTGACTTATCAAAGCGTCGCGTTGAGTCACATGATCGCTTGAGCCAATGAGCGACGCTAACTCCGGCAGGTTAAGGCTTCCGTATTTCTTTTCTAGGAGCGCTTGCACCGAACCATCCTATAAAGCGAAAATATGGCGCGAAAGCGGGAAAATTGAGCTTTCCAACAAAAAAAAAATGAGCGCGATCCGCTGGATAGATGCGGAATTACGCGACTCGGATTTTCGCGTTTATAAATCGGCTTTCTACTTCTTTTTTGGTCAAAATTTTAGATTCAGTGATGAGGTGGATTGTAATATAATTGATTTTACATCGAAAAAAGTGGAATTTTCGAAAAACGACCACAGGTATGGGTGAAGAGAAGACCAAGGTAGGGAATGACGACTTTTATTTATTTTCGATTTTTGATGAAAATACGTTTTTTTGGACTGGTGACCCCCCAGTTAGTGGCTTTTAATTCCTATCACCGGAAAGCTCTCGTCGAGACGATGAATTTGGTACATTTGAACGTCAAACTCTGTAAAAAATTGGCGAAGTTATCATATTTTCACTGGATTCGAGTTTTCTGAGTATGGATGCAAGCGACGAGCCGTTGCATACTAGGCTCGGCTAACATTTTTTGAGTATCGCACATCCCTAATCTTAAGTGTAGGTCATATTTATTTTACAGTCCTAAAAACAGTAGTGTTGGGCAGTACCCACAATTTTTGTGCCGTTGTTACCAAGATTAGTAGTGTGGTATTTTATAATATTTAGATAGAGTCGGACTAAGCAGGAAAGCGTGCGTGCCACTTTGGTAAATGGCAAAAGTGCCATGTGTTTTATCAGAAACTTCCTTATTAAGCGATGGCACCCACAGCTTCGGCTACAGGTTCTGGTGAAGGCACTGTAAGCTTCACAAGCTTGCTCACAGGACTCTGTCATTCCCAGCTTCGGAGTGGATTCTTTGGAACAAATTTTGTATCTCGTATTTCTTTTATTATAATTTTCATGAGTTTCTGTGAGTCATGAACATTTTCCCTTAGGCACAATGAATGAATGGAGAGTAAGAAAAGTGAGAGGATTAGTGCTTGAGAGAATATGGCCAGCAGCACAAAACAATACGAAATAAGACATTAGTAATTCTTCGGTGAAGGGAAAAAAGTACCCAAGGAGCGCTAAAAGTAAGAGCCGAAGGGGACCTCTGCCAGGGTACCTCCACCTCCCTCCCCAGCCTCATCCCAATTTCCCAAAAATACAGACGATTTTGGCTTGTGGAATTTAAAAAATAATTGGGTCTTCCAGCTGTATGTATCACTCTCATTACAATTGCTAAAATTGTGTTAGCTTCCGGGGCTCTAACCCCTGACCCGGCTGGGGGAGCTTACAACGCTCCCCGAGTCTCCCAACCTGGAAAAGTCTCCCTACCAAACTGAACATAGACTGTTGTTCCAACCAATGGGCAACTCGATCTTCATACAGTAGACGTTACTCTTATCTCTTATACCATCCAAATATGTGTCTTCATTAGGATGACTTATCTTATAAGTTATTTGTACTGTAAAAAGGATACGATGTTCAGTGGGCGCAGCATTCGTAGAACTATCATTGTCGAAAAGCAGAAGCGAGATAACAGCTACTAAAAAGAAAACAGCTCCACGAAACTGAAAAAAAATAGTGACTGGTAATCAATATTAAACTGCTGCATTTGCTGCTTTCATAGCTAACGTGAAACTTCAAATTTTACCCAAACCTCTAAAACATTACCTTTGATGGACCGCCAGTGCCAGAAAACAACGCACCAGCGCCTGCGATTATCACCACATCGCTATGTTCATACAAGAATATAGTTCGTAAAGGGCCACATAACGTCAACCCAAATAGCCACAGCAACGTGAGCACGCAACTGAAGAATGCATGACGAATTACACGTGTCCACTGAAAATATTAAAGAGTTAAAACTGTAGTAATTACCACAACATTAAAAAGCTCAACATGTCATTTTAGCTGTTTTCAGCTCAACACAAAATGTTTTAAACCTTTGCTACCCGAAGGAATGCTAACTGTATTCACGTACTTGCATATTAGGTTTTCTTAGTTAGCGTAAATAGAGTAGCTGTAAATGATTTTAAAATTTTCAGTTATTAATATGATTCAATCAAAATTAGGGGAGTGCGAGCAGAATAATTTTAACTAGCTGTACCCCGTGGCAGAATCAGAGCGACGCGCGACACAATACGTCGCAGTATAGTTGGCTCTTCTGCGATACGCTTTGTCCTGTGTTTTTCTTTTGTGATCTTTTTACGATAATTTGCAAAAAATGGACCGATTTTGACGTTTAAATACACCATTTGGACCAATTTTTTGGAGCTTTTGAATGGTGCTATTATCAAAAAGATTGTTGGATCATTCTGAAGTTGTTTAGCAAAAACCAACCGACAATGATCCTGATAAAAAGGTTCTTGCAAGAAACTTGCTCATGAACCCAAATAGGTCTAACTGAAAATTTTTTGCACAATGCAAAATTCCACCTTCACCGTCTACCTGCAGACCACAGGCATCCTCCCTCTACCCGCAGACCAGTTTTTGTTTGTAAAACGTTTGTTACCGACCACCTGCAAATATTCTGCTTCTGCAGCTCTAACCCCGGCGTAACATCTGTTGGTTAGCTGGTTCCCGCATGCGTGAGCGAAATACTTTACTGGGCAGCATGAAATGAAACTCATCCCCGCATTCCCAAATTGTGTGGTACGATTCCCCTACCCCCACATTCCTTTAATGTGTTGTCAGATTTTTCCCCGGCAGCCTATCTGGTAACCCCCCATTGCGTGGTCTGAATACCTTCCCCCACACCCCTAATCCCTGCTCCTCTCCCTGTCTTGGAACCACTGGTGTTTGTTCTTCTTGGGGAAGTAAATAGCATTTTCAATGGAGGGCGCCATTCTTATTCTCAGTGTGGCTGACCTGCCGGTTTCCGTATTTTGATACCAAGCGCAATAAGCCCGCAACAATGATCGTGCATGCAGTAATTGTTACTCAACCACCTTTGAAACTCTCAACCACCTTTGAAACTATTCATCTCGGCTCTAATAGCCAGCATTATTATTGAAATAATAATTTGTTGTTTAATTGACTGTTATAGGGCAAATCCATTAACATTGTTGGCCGCTCGCCCTCTTTCATTTTAGTACATGATGAGTTTGTTGTGTGCATCTCATTCCAGTTAAGCGTATTATATATATAGATTCAAGCAGAGTCAAGGATTGAGCCAAGTTCAAATGTTTACTGAACAAAGTTTGTGTGCAAGTTTCTTTTTATTTTGTTATGATAATAGCTAAAATGCTGCTTAACGGACTGAAAAATTGTTTGAGCAATTGGCTTTTAATTTGCACCACTGGAAGCGCTCATCATGATGAATTTGATATATTGGATTGTCAAAATTGGTCAAAAATTGCGTCGAATTGTGTCACCAACATGTGTACCAATGGTAAGGAGATGTATTTTTTGCGATCGCAACATGTTCTCTAAATGAATTATAAAAATTATTCTTGAAGTGGTAGGTAAACAATCACTAAATCAAGCAAAATCACCCAATTAATTGTCGCAAAATTTAGTAATGTTGCAAAATGCCACAAATTTCCAAAAATAGTGCAAAATTTACCGCAAGATGATCTTACTTTTCATAAAATAAATTAAATGAAAAACAAGCCAGTATAATTGACAACAAGCTACTAAAACGAAATTCCAGTAGCAGTTATCACTGAAGCAATACTCGGGTGACTCTACACCAAACAATATTGTTGGCACAAGGTTGCCGTAAGTAAGCAGTCGATCATTATCAGCCATGTTCGTGGTGCATATTTATGTTACAAATTTCGGCTGCAAATTGTGCACCCGTATTTTTATGCTTCGTTGGATTTTTATCATAAATTTTTTTCAACATACGAGCTAAGAGAATGCCTTTATCGAATTCAGCTGCCACATCCATCACCTCAAAAATTGCACCAAAATTCTGCAAAATTTAACTTTCATCGCAACAAAAAAACACCGCAAAATCGGACCAAGTAATCTCGCGGAAATGACATGTCCTTACCTATAGGGCTCTATAAAACGACCTCCTTGAGCAAACATCTAGAATGGAAGGCTTAAAGGAGGGGAATTCATTTTACATAACAAAAAATTAATGAGTATACAAGAAAAACGAAAATTCTACAAAGGTAATTACCTGCAGGAGAATTTAAGTTCTCCGAGCGAAGAACGACGAAATCTGTGTTACGGATGGGATCTCCCTCTTACCAAACGGCACCTTCCATCTACGTCATGCTACACGATTTACGTCAGTAATTCATGCAAATTTTCCACTGCCCTACCAAGGTCCGTCCCGACCCATCCTACCTCTCTGAACCCACTCTTCCTTCCAAAGCAGTCCGAGCAGGGAGGCGGCCGGGAATAAACCGTAACACAGACTTCGTCGGAGAACTTAAATTCTCCTGCAGGTAAGTACCTTACCTTGGTAGAATTTTCATTTCTCCTTTGTAGAGCCCTCCTCGTCTGTGTTACAGATGGGACAGATTCTATGAGAGCATTACTCGGAACGCTTACTGTGTGGTGGTCCGGGCACTGCCCTCCCTGGGCCTTCGATGTGCCAGGCCACTCATGGCCCCCAGTAGTATGGTGCTCGCGCACCGGAGTAGGGGTGAAGAAGCAAGTTGGTATGAAGCGGCAATACGACCGTCTCGGTCACCAGGCCATGCAGCAAAACAAACCAAGCCTCCGTAGGCCAGTTCGGTGTCACCAGGATCGCACTGCCAACACCATCGGCCAGAACTTTCTGAATGTACCGCCCCAATAAGAGGCAACGGGGAAACATGTGAACATGCAGCTGTGACCACGACACGCTGAATGCGTCAACGACCTCCGCCCCGGGGCCCCAGCCCCAGGACACAAATCGTTGCAGCTGTGCCATAGCCGGCGATGCAAACAAATCGAGTTCGGATGTGCGCCTGAACCACCTGCACAGATCCCGAAACACCTCAGGACACAGCATAGAATCAAAACTGTTCCGGAAGTCACGGGACAGCCTGTCCGTCACCATGTTGCACCGCCCTAGGAGAAAAACAGCCTCCACAACACGACGCAGGAGTGCTTGCCAAACCCATAGCTCATGCACCACTCCAGTCAACGTCGGGGAATGAGTACCACCGCCCAGTCGAATAGAGGTTACCACCACCATGCTGTCCGACAGGACTCCTACCGTTCGCCCCCGAACCATGTCCTGAAACGACTGACGAGCCCGCACCACGGCCAGGAGTTCTTTGACGTTCTGCTCTGGTATCCATCGACCATGGGCCTTATGACCCTTCAGGGCGTCACCCCAACCGAGATCCGGAGTGTCGATAAAGAACACCACTATGACCTTCGGTAGGACCCACGTCGGGGGGGGGGGGGGGGCCACAGGCCCTGGGTGCAACTGCTCAGCCCACCACGTCAAATTCCTGCAAGCCCCGGCCGAAAATCAGCCACCCCGGAACCACGAAGCTAAGTCGGCCTGTAAAAAATGCAAGAACAGCCGCACCTCTCTCAGAGTGCATGCTATGCTTTCAGCTATGCCCAACAGCCTACGAAGCTCCTCCGTTGCCACCGATGTTTCCTGTCGCTTCGATAACAGGCGGCGCACGAGCTGCAACAAACCAATCCTCTTACCCTCCGGCAAAACCAGGCTACCGGACTGTAAGTTCATCACAATTCCAAGAAAAAGGAACCGTGGCGTGGGAACTAAAACACTCTACCCGTAATTTGGCGAAAAGCCCAACCTCGCCAGGGTGCCCAAGGTACGCTGCACATCTCGACGGACTCGCTCCCCTGAACGGCCCACAACAGCAAAATCATCTATGTATATACCGACACACCTTTCAACCCCAGAAAGTAGAGCAACGTCGAGATTAACGTCATAAAAATGTTTGGAGCCGAAGCAAAACCTAAAGGCAGCGCACGAAACTGATACGGCACCCCTTGCCAGGTAAACATAGGATGCCATTAGCACAGCATAATAAGACTGTGACAGATCAATTTTTGCCATAAACCATCCGAGTGTTAAACTCTGCACTACTTTTGGCAACGTATCCAAAGTACATTCACCGTCCGGCACAAATTCGTTCAAACGTTTAAAATCAAAATAATGCGGCATGAGCCATCAGGTTTCTCAACTGCGAAAATTGGCGACACAAAACCGACGGAGCTCCAATTAACTACAGTATCTCAACAACACCCAGTCACATCCTCTGTGCTAGCTTAGGTGTTATCCTCACATGCCCACCGGTGGCACACAACGCAACCCCACCGACACTCCTGACAACATATCCTCCAGCCAGGCCGACGCTCCAATCACCCACCCGGTGTCCTCACGCCCTACCAAAACTGCTGCTTCCCAACCACCGGCACCCATAACCTAGCAACACAATACCACACAACAACTCCTCACTAATCACCACAGACCACCTCGTATAAAGTAAAGAAATTCGGTAATACCTAATCAAATGGTCAGCCAACGCCTATCATAACGTTCACATCCTCCTGGCCTCCGTGCGAAATTTGCACGGAATCAAATCACCACCGGTTTCACCTTATTGTCACCACCACAACCTCGCAACGATTGCGGACAACCCTAACACGCACCATGTGTGGAATACTCCGTCAAGATTTAATTAACCATGCACTATTCCTATTACAAGGACCATTTTTGAAAACATCAGCCAAAAGAAATTAATCCTACTTACTCTACGGTGTTTTCCTGCTGTCCAGTCATTTTATGCAGCGCGGCCACCCGACAGCCTGGCCGGCGCCATCTTGAAAATTCCGACAATAGCCTCAAAGCAGACTATCATGTCTTCTCGATACTAACCAACAAACACAGCACGCAGAGCTCAGCCGGCGCCTCATGTAATGCTTCTTCCATAGAATCCAAGCGATGCCAGCAACAATAACGTTCAACATCGAAGCAAATATCAAACAAACAAAAAATATCTCTTCACGACCATCAGTAGACATTCTAGACAACCTTCCGCGCCCACGGCAAGAAGAAGAGTGCGTTTCGAAAGGTTGGATGGGTAGGGACGGGACTTGGTAGGGTAGGGGAAAATTGCATAAATTGATGTAGATGGAAGGCGCCGTTCGGTAAGAGGGAGATCCCATCCGTAACACTGACGAGGAGGGCTCTGCGAAAGAACCTACTTGTTTTTACAAGAATTTTAATTCTTCGAGTATTCAACTGAGCAGTTGTACCACTGAATTTAACGCCTTCTTATAGCTGATCCCTGCTAAGGCCAGAATAACAAATTCACTGTGACCCTTTCCACCTTATTTCCGTTCTCGCCTCACTTCCGGTATGCAGGTTCCTTGCTTTCCTTATCTCGATCACCACTTTTGATAGAGGCTGTATGCTTGCTTTTACGGGAGCTGGATGAGATCCCATTGTACAATCACATAATAGATACTTAAAGAATTACACTTCGCGATCCAAAAGAGGTTTGTTTTCTTCTAGACTTAATAATTCTACATCCTATCCGCCTTAGCCGTTGTACCATCAGGTAGACTGGTCGTTAGCAAGTGACTGCTACAACACCTTACATCTACAGCAACATCTCCAGCACAAGCTGTTAAACTCCGTGGTAGAACCAGCCAATATGGCTCAATACAGCCAAGCAAGCAAGCATCTGGTCTTGTGAAACGCCCAGCATACCCATCGGCTCGTAAGCTTTGCAATACCTGTCGAATGGAAAGACAA
>JAHWFP010082445.1:0-13442 GCA_023313725.1 Lithobius niger
GTGCCTCACGGACACAAAACAAATAAAATAAGGTACTATTTTAAATTAAAAAATAATTACATTCACTGTTTTGACAAAAAAAATTATTGTTACAAAAAGGAAATTTTTTGAGGGACTGGAGTGGGAAGGGTGGGGGGAGAGGGCAACAATTAAATTTCAGCACCAGACCTCTACGAGGCTTATTGTTGTTCGTGTCTGAATGCCTCATAAACGTTCATACGACGAATAACCCCTTCAACTGGCTTAAATTTTTTAAAGAGATGTTTTACAATAAACCTTTTGGAACGGCGCGAAAGACATTGTTGCAAGTGCAATGACACCGCCAAGGAATTTGCTTATCTATTGTTACCACGAGTGGAATATTCAGTTAGTGTGCTCCCTTGTGCATTGTTTCCGAATAGCCTTCGGTTTTCGGGCATTAACCTTTACAGATAATACCATTGTGTAAAAGAAAACGCACTTTAGTTGGTGCTTCCTAAAAACAAAACAAAACAAGGATTTGAATCGTGCTCGTGTCGATTGTGGCATGTCAAGGACCCTGGGTTTTTCGCTTAGATTTCTCCAGGTAAATTGCCCATCTGATATTCGTGGGGCAGATAACCCAGTTTGGATTCGTGCTCCACAAAAACAACAACATCGAGAGTTTGAAAAGAAAGCTCCATCGATACCGTGGTTATTGGCACCTCTTCTAAAGAAAAATGGCTACTTCACCTTGCTGACTTATAAGACGGTTCAGAATTCAAACTGTAACAAATGTTAGTTTTATCAAGTTTTTAAAAGTCTAGCGATTAAAAATTCTAAAGTCATCTATATAAGACCAAATGTTTTTCCAAAGTACTTCCTTTGAGCCCTATTGTCGTCTGAGTTAAAATAAAGCTCGTGTACATGATCTAGCAAAGTTTTGAACAGTACCAGATAATTTAGAAGGAACAAGGGGCGAGAGGGATAAACCCTAGGATTTGACCCGGGAACCTCCATCTACAGCAGAAGGCGAAAGGAAGGAAGGAAAGATCCAAGATTTGCATCTATTCAAAAAATATTTCCACCCAATGTAAAATAGGAATAAAAAACTGGCCAGACCATAGATTATTTCGCTATTGGTAGGTATTTCTCTTAGTTACTGCAGACACATTATAAAAATTAAAGTTTCCATACATATAGCAGTATTTTTAGGCACTTTTCATTTATCAAGAACTCATATTAGCTTTTTTATTTCTATCATTCAGAACACGTGGCACTACTCCAGAATAGCTGAGTATATTTTCATAAAATATGGTATATGTTTAAGCTTGGTTTAAGTTATCTACATGTGTAAATTAAATCGAAGTTGTGTGGGCACGATAACGCTTGTTCGAATCCACAACAGTCTGACCTACTTTAAAAAAAGGCCAATCTGGGTACGTGGCTGAAAGTCAAGGGATCTAGGATAAAAAATAAGATTTCTTCACGTTAGAACACAATGCATTGCTAAAATCATACGATGGATGGAGCGGTTGCATTTAATTACATAAAGTCGATGATTCTGAAATCATAGCAATTTATTTGGATTAAACGGTAAAAGTGAAAATAATGTATACTGATTTAACACAGAGCAGAATTCGCTTAAAGAAATTAATAAATATTGCTAAGTGTAGTGTTAATGTTTAAAATCCGGCCTAAATTACAGTGACAGGTTCGACAGGTATGTAAACACTGGTAAGGCATTATTAATCACTCATGAGCTTGAGCAGGTCAACAGCAATGGTTTCGGTATTCAACTTTTCTGCGTTTATGTCTCGTAGACTTCAGTACTTACTTTCAGGCAATACAGCTTACCTTTGTTTATACACGCCTAGATTTTACAACTTACTGCTTTCAGGTAATTCAGTTTATCTTCGTCTTTACACTCGTATAATTTGCATCTTACTTTCAGGCAATTCAGCTTATTACATTTATTGACTCGTAGATCCTACAGCACACTGTCAGGCATTTCAGTTTATCTTCGTCTACACACTCGGAGATTTTACAACTTACTTTCAGGCACTTTAGCGTATCGACTTTATACAGTCATAACAGTTTATACGGTTTTAAAACTATACCTTCAATCAATTTATCTACGCTACACTAATTGGAAGTTGTAAAACTTACTTGCACGCGAATCAGCTTATAACTGTTTATATGCTCGCGTATATCAGAACTTATTTCCAGGCAATCGAAAAAGTCCTACGTTGTATTAACAGGCTTACATATGCTAACTTGCATACAATATGAATTGCCTATGAGCGTTAAATATTCTCATTTTACGTTAGTGTCCCTTTGTATTACTTTTGTTAATAAAATTAGTGACTGAAGAAAAATTTAATAAGTTTCTTTTCAAATATTATCTAGCTGGTGATTGTGGTCAGCCATTGTCGGTAGTTAAAGATGTTTCTAGCCCATATTCAAGTGTTATTTATCAAAATCAAAAGCCATAAACTCTACGCAAGGGGTCAGAAAACCTGTTTCACGAAAAGAGAATAAAAGTGCTACTCAGATTTCTATGATCCGGCCTCTCAGAAATCTAATCTGCAAAATGCTTGTAAAATTAGTTGTTGGCATATTTGAAAATAAAATAGCTACGCCCTCTTGACTGGATTTTTTTCTTTTGGCATACAGGGAAAAGAAGATGCATTGGAGACCAATACTGGATTGATGCTATTCATCAAACGACTAATGGGCACAAGTATTGGAATCGAAGCATCAGGTTTCTTTATGATCAATAAAACTTTCCTTCTGACGGTAAGTTTCTGGGTGAGTGATTTGTTCTGATCTGGAAAAACAATCCGACTCTCTCTTGCCCATGCAAGGTCCGTTATTGGAAAACAAAAAAAATCCCTTTCTTAATTGTAAGTCATATTTCTACAAACTAAAACGCAGGCATCTGACCCACTAACTTTAAATCTGAAGGGGATATTAAAAAAATTATTTAGACTTTCTGAATGCGAACCTCGTCTAACCCATTTAGTTTTGAATTCGCGGAATTGATTCTTTGATAAATGAAATCAGTAATTCGTGGAGTACCTTCCACGGACTAATATGCTAAAAAGAGATTACCCAAAATAATATAAAATTATCCAAACTGACACCACATGGCAAGAATCAGATGGTGTTCACTGTTCATATCAGTATCTTCAAGATTTGAATAAGGGTGAAGTTTTGATAAATCCGATATGAACACCGACTGTTCATTCTGGCTGATCACCGGTGTTCACATTGGTATCATTAAAGCTTTATCTGATCCACTCCTTGGTGATACCGACACTAACACCATTTAATCCTTAAGTTAATATCCTTATTTCCCCTTCATGCTGGATGATATGGCAGCCGTAATTGAAAAACTGCGGATGGTGCTACATACAATTCGTCTTATACCTGCATATGATTTTTTTTATTTACAATCAATACATACGTAGTGTGTAGAAAAGCCAAATTAACTAACTTTTCCGTTAAGCAAGGAGTGGTTAGAAAATCACGAATAAAACCCATTGCTCCTCCCAGTTATAAACTTTTGCACTTTGAACTTTAAACTTTAACGGGTACAACGAGATACAATGAGGTAGTAAAGAATATATATATATATATACACAATGCTACAAAGACACATTCTATGCATAAATTGAAAATAGAAATAGACTTATAAATCTTGTGCCAGTGGAGTACGCAGTACAACACAAGCTTGTACCATCTTTTCAAGTTCGTAATAAAAATCTTTGTGTCCTGTATTGCACCATCTCCCATAGTTAATTAAAATATCATGGATTTCCTCACCAAAATTTGTGCGCCAGCCATGTAAGTCTCTAAACAAAGTCTCCACAATAGTATTTTTGCAGCTACGAAGCTCACGCCAGAATAAAATCTTTTTCCAGCAGGTCATTAGTGGAAAGGTCAAACAGTTCACCTCAAAACAAGCCTCATTGTTACTGCATGAGATAGACCACCCAATACTTTTTTTTACACAGAAATGGTACACTTTTCCCAGTTCATTCCAAAGCTTCTTGGTGTAATTGCTGCAATATTCTATGCCATACAAATGCAAGGCACAACTGTTCGTGAAACGATCGCCTAAACCAATAATTCTATTCGTAGCATATTTATACAATAGTTTCCTGCATCCCAAACTCCCCTAAACCAATCTAATCCTGGGAATCGTTAGTATTTTGTCAGGTTGGTATTAGAACTGTGATACAAATAATGTGTAAATGGTGCAACCTGGGTCCATTTGACTAAATTAAAAAAAAAATCCTATATAGAAACTTGTGGAACATCTTCTTGGCCAACATTCAAACAATGCAGTGAAACCTTTTTTGTGTGAAAATTAGAACTGAGTTAACAATACATCCAGTCGTTTGTCCCCAACATGATATGGCCTATGGTATTAATATGAAGACATACTAGACCCTCGGGATAGCGCGTGCCACGTGCAATTATTTTCTTTGGTACAAGTCAGTTTTAATCTGGGTGGGTGCTGTAAATTCCGTATATGATTACATGGATTAAAACCAAGAAGCTTAAATGACAATTTGTTTAGTTTCGATTTATGTGGTTCGGATTCGATTAATTTCTACAACATTTGATTTAATTTTACAGATGACTGGAACTTTGGTGACGTATGCTATTGTCTTATGTCAAATGTAAAGCACTGGAACCACAAAAAGCCAAACCGAAATAAGAACTTCAGTCGGATCCATAGAATTACTAAGAAAGACAAGA
Source organism: Lithobius niger (assembly GCA_023313725.1). Lineage (NCBI taxonomy): Eukaryota > Metazoa > Arthropoda > Chilopoda > Lithobiomorpha > Lithobiidae > Lithobius > Lithobius niger. The sequence continues at coordinate 4,729 of JAHWFP010082445.1, forward strand.
AAACCCAAACTGAAGTTTATAAATATTTATGTAAAAGTTGAAAAAACACAAAGAAAAAAAGTGTAACTCACTTAAAAACTTTGTAATATAATGTGAAACCAATTATAAAACCAATTTTCGCAAATTTTGGCTTGGCAACTTGTACGGCATGTATTATGTTTTCTGATGTGTGGAGAATCCATAAGTTAAGCAAACAGTGGAAAATGTGTTTTCATAAGTGTACGTTGATAATTATTGATTTTGATATCAGCTTTGGACAATACTGGCATTGGTAGCAGGTAAGGTGGCTTTTCCAGTTGACAAGTGGTCATATCAGTATAGGTGATAAGGTGGTATATCTGTTGATGGCCTGGTTCACTGTTTCGAATATGGCCCACATCACACGAATGAAACAAAGTACAGTTCGTTCCAAAAGTAAATTAACATGTCATTGTTGATACAAATGCGTCCTGCAACAATGCAGAAGGCAAGCTGATATAGAGATGCATGAAGGTCATTGTTGTCACTTTACATTGGTAGAGAATGGTGTATGGAGCTCCAAGAATGTCAAAATATCGCTTCAGTAAAGAATGAAGATTACTGACTGAAGAAGGTAAATGATGTGCAACTTATAGATTGCCTCTGGATATTCTTTAAATTTCTGTTTCAGGGCTATTACATTTTGTGTATTTAATGTATTCATATAGATTTGAGCGCGTCACACAACGGTAGGTAAAGAAGAGGGATAACACAAAATTAATATTTTGCAACATTTGCTTACATACGTTTAAGCTAATGTTTCATGACTGACTCACACAGAAAAGCCAACATGGAAGCGGACACCTTTAAATAGTAACAGGGAGCAATTTTCTGCTCCAAATTCCAATGCTGAGTGCGAAAAACATTCCCAACTTTCCTTTAGTATAGTCATGATGCCACATGTAAAACTTTTGCAGCATTGAGACTACATCAAAGGAAAACCAATGATTGGACTCAGCACCAAGGGCCACTTTTTTGGACTAAGAATTGGATTTTGGATCCAGAAAATACTGGCCCTATTTTTTTTCTTATTTACTTGAAGAACTTATAAAAAAGTCGAATTGCAAAAAAAATGTTATTACATTGCAGTTTTCCAATAAGAAATAGGAGTCAAACTGTGCCAGGCGTAGCATGAAAGAACACATATTAAAGGGCAAATTCATGAGATCAGTAATTCATGATCTCAAATTTGAAGAATGGGAGACTTTCAATGAAAAAGGTACTTGAAGCCTTAAACGATTGACTTTCTGAAGTACAAAGCACGACTCGTAGCTTGTGGTTCTCAAGCCAGACCAGGGCTATAAATTCGATCTGAAGTCGAGTCTGGTTATACGGTTTGATACCTTATAATTAGTTATACCCTTTAGGCAATCTATGGGGTATGTTCTGCGGACTTTCAATATAAAAGATGGTATGGATTTGGGTGTTTTTTTTTAGTGATATTAGGAATTGAGCCTTATTTTGTTTGCCCCTTTTACTTGTTTTTGTCGTTTTTTCTATTAATTTGAGATGTAAGTCAGTGTGGCTCTGATGTGAGCCGGTTGTTATCTTGTGAACACCAATTGTCAATGCAAGGCAATAGAGTGAGTGTATGGCTTCAAGGGCCTTTAGAACTCAAATAAAATTAACCTGAACCTAAACATCTTGTCATCTCTTGGGCGTGTCATCCTATTGTTACACTTTGCTAAGATAATTTCCCAGTATTTTTACCCTTGTAAAAAAGAAGTTGTAAAAGCCATTTTGGGACAGGCTTAACAGGACGGAATGGTCGCATAGAATTATACAAGTATGAACTATACAATTATCACGAATAGTTCTCCAAAACCAGAGGTGGTAATAAGCATTAATGTGTTTGGGTCCCTTAGTTAGTTTTACACCAGAAAGCTTTCTCTAGTAATTGGAACACCTTTTTATAAGTAGTCACACTTTTTAGTTTTATGTTGGGTCAACCCGATAGAATCTCCTAGCTCACAGAATGATATGACATAAACCCAGAGTGTGAGTGGCGTTTGTGCGTTTCGCTCTTCTTGAAATAGGTTCTTGGACACAATTATGTAAAAACTTGCTTCACCCCAAGGTAGCAGATTATAGAGTACAAAAAAGAGGCTATAAACTTCAGGGCTTAGTCTCGTTTTCTCCAAACATGTTAAGTGGTGCAAAGTGGAAGGTTGTGGGGAATAACATGAGAAAAACAATCCAAAAAGAAGAATGAAATTCAGTTGAATATTCAAGTTATAGAAGAAAGAAAATGTATGGGTAATAGCATCACTGCCACTACTCAGTATACCCAGTACCAGGTGCGCAGTATACCTTAGTTGCTTCATTTCTTTGCACGCCAGAATGCAGTCAAGCTAAAACCCATACAATCCTAACTCTGGACTTTTGGACCATCCTGTGTACATCATACTTCCGAATTTATAGATTTTACAAATTCCGGCGTCATTCATAGCCAAGAAAGTTCAACAACAAGAGTTTAAACAGATCAGTTCTAAAAGAGGTAGTGAAAGAGCTACATGGTGATACGATACAACAGAAAGAAGCAATTATAGTCACAACAGTAAAAGTAGGCACAGACTATGTGTGCAGACATTTTTTACAGTTTGTATTTGCCTTGTATTTTTCATTGTGTTTTCTGTAATCCTTTCATGTAGTGTTATAAGGTGAGCTCATAGTAAGAACTAAACCATTCTAACACATTTGTCCGTGCCCTGAAATCTAGCAATTGTAACTTATTCGTCCAAATAAAATTACGGCGAATCTAACTAAATGAATGCAATAATAAAATGTTCACTCCCTGATTGAGTAAAAGCTCACAAACAGCAAAAGGAAGACATAGAATTTTCAATTCCATGTCAATTCCATGTCTTCCTTTTGCTGTTTGTGGGCTTTTACTCAATCAGGGAGTGAACATTTTATTATTACAACCTACGTCGCCTGCAAAGTAAACTTGTTGGATAAATGAATGCAGTTGAAGAGCTGCAGTTGAAGAAAACAATTAACCAAACTATTGTTAACAGTCACAGCTAAAGAGCTGTAAACCTACGGTTAAAAAGAGTAGAAAATGTTTTCTGTGAGAGATTAACCACAGTACGTCACATTAAATTTTTTGCTATTACCATGAGTCTATGAAAAGTTCCGTAGGAACGATGAGTAACAGACTTGCATTAGGTTGGTGTCCTAGCGTTTGACCGATGACAGAGACTCGCCTCGACCACCTTTGGAACTAGACACCTAAAACTTTCAATTTTAAAAACTAGATGGCGCCAGTAATTTGTGCCTTTTAAAACTTTAGTATCATTTACAGCTTGTTTGTGGGCTCTCAATGTTATTCATAAATTCTTATTTAAAGTATCCTTTGGAATTCTCAGACTAATAATATTTATTAAGCTATATTCTAAACTATTTCGGTATTATTTTTAACCAATCACGAAGCAGTTTGGTTAAAACGAACGCCATGACATGTGTTATGTAATGTGCCACTCGTGCTTCAACTAAAAAAGTGAAATCTTCCAAGTCAACTGCCAGAAAAGGACAGACGAGGAAATTCAACTTTATAAACAACAAGAAAGTAGTTTGATAATATGGCAAAAAATGTTTGCTCACTTAGTGCAATTATTTTGTTGGTGGTCCGTGTTCATACTGGTGATAATCCCCTAAACAGTAAAATGTGTGGTAAGGCATATCTACGATTATCTGTTGCACATTTTAAGTCGAAAGACAGGAAGCTGATTATATCTAAAGTGTGACACGTCGTATTATGATTTGTGAGATTTTCTGCTGTATTTTCTACATTCTACGACAAAACAGTGAGAAAGTGTTTAAATGTAGAAACCGTAGTAAAGCCTTTTAACTGAAGCTCATGTTTAGTTGCGTTTGGGGGCGAGAAGTGTCTTAATGTTTTTGTGACGAGAAGCCTATTAAAAACATAGTATGGGGTACTGCAATTTCTGGTGAATGAGGCTTGTTGCAACGTAAATGAATTTTTTCTACCGATCGTTCCTTAAATCAAGTTTGTAGTACGCAATTATCTTATTACACGTGAATATCAGACGATGTATACTCTTATACAAAACGGTGTGAAAACCTGGAAATGCAACCATAGTGGTGCCGCTTTTCATACATAATTAAAAGAAATAGACAACTTTTAAATGCCAGATATCCTGATATTTTTATTAGTATCCGTTTTCGAAGTAAGAAATATTACAATGCATAGTCAACGTTTTTTAATGAGACACTTAAGTGAAAATTAAAAAAAGCTACAATTTCGTTGTAAAAGTGTGTAGCAATGTAGTCGAATGGATAATGGTGCATTCAAGAGAAGCCCTTTATTATCTACGGTCGAATTCTACTCTAGCTGATTTTGTAAGGTGTGTGCTACTTCAAATACTAAGCTTCAGCAGGTCCCCTTTTCGGCAAAACAATGAATGACATAAAAAAAAATGTATAAATTTTTTAATTTATTAAAAAAAATCCTGTAACTTTAAATTCGTATTCGTCGCTTATACATGACACTGTGCAAGAGTGCATTTTTTAGGGTACTGCTACTCCGAAGCAGAGGGGGGGGGGGGAAGGCTCCCGCTTCAAAATCCTTTACACATTCATATATCTTTCAATTTGGCGTCACCTGTTATTAGTGCTAAAAATTGTTTAAAATATGAGTAATCGAAACTTGTCAGCCTAAAAAGTGTTCGGTAATGAGAAAGTGCCTCCGTTACTCTGTCCAGTGGCACAGACAAGAAACATTGAGAAGGGGGACGAATAAAGCCAGCTCGCGGTTTGGGGGAACGCTTCCCTAGAGCATTCCGAGGAATTGAAGCAATTTATGGTACATCACTGCCGAATCCTGCTTCTTTAGAGTACTTATTTATTTTACGTATTCTGGCAGAATTTCTGTAGCGTTATGACACAAAGGCGGAAGAAGTATCGTTTATGTTACACGAATCCTATAAAATACTTAGTGCGTGACAGTGTATCTGCTTATAAATGAAGCTTGTTACAGTGTGGATGGATTCGTTCTGGCAATCAATCCTTAGAATTAAAATTGTAGTACCAATTTCGTGTTTAACGAATGTGAGACAATACGTATTCCAGTACACAATAGTGGGAAAACCTTAAAATGCAAATTTTCTGATGCCACATTCTAACATATTTCAAAGAAGTATCCTTTAAACGTTATTTTTTTTTTATAAACAACCAATTGTGAAACACATAATAATGATGTTGCATGGCATACGTTACTTTGATGAGGCACTTAAGAGCTTGTTAACAAAGCTACACTTTCGTTAAACTAGTTTTGAAGTATCGTAATTGAATGTTTAATGGTGTAAAGCCTTGGAAGTGTTAATTGTGTGATGCTGCAATTTTACTTCTACAGTAACTAATATTATTGGGCTATTTTGCCTGTCGAGCAATGATGTAAATAACGAGTGGGGGGGGGGGGAGGGACATTATCCCCCCCCCCCCCGAGGCATAATTTTTTTTTACTATATTGACCTTTAGACGTTTTATTTTGTTTGATTGCCATAATATACAGTATGCAAATGACGAAAATAGTCATTCAATAAAAATGAAGCAGTTGTGCGTTTTCTAGCAAAGGAGTGAAAACGGGGCGTTAAAATTTGTTCCTCCCCCAGAAAAAAAAATTATTTAGCCTACGCCATTTCTGTCGAAGACAGGTGCTGCAGGATATTGAGGGCCCTACTGTGTAGCCGACAGAAATCAGGGAATTCGCCGAATGCGATACGAGGGTCCTCCCCCCCCCCCCCCCCAAAAAAAAATCCTCTAAGACCCCCTACGTGGTGGGGACAAAGACAGTATGATGGACACCTATTCTCTGGACGTGTCTGACTCACTTTTCTAAGTCTTCTGTACACTTAACTGCAAAACCTCGATAATATTCTGGTGTAGCGTGAAATTTAACAATTTTCTGGTATTCTTGATTATTACAGATAACGAAAACAAAAATTGTGCGCAATTTTTACCATTGTGTTTCAGCTGAAAAGTGCGATTTCGTTAACGACTGCACTAAAGCTAATAGCGTAGCTGTGTTTATTATAATTTCAGTTTTAATATATCACCTGTAGTTGCTTACGACCTAAATTCTGTGTGAAGTTCTGCAAATTTAAATGGAAAATCATTGACTACGTACGCAGTTTTCTATTCGGTCACTACTGTACCAAATAATGATAAGATTTTCTTTGTTGACTTTTTAGAGCCCCCTGAACATTCGAGGCTCTAGGCGCGCGCTTACTGTGACGGTGCCTAAATGTACCACTGGTTATTAGTACCCACCCCGAATTCTACATCCAGCGGATTTAGCGTATAGTACTGTGCTATTTCAAATTCATCCCAAACCCGACTAGGTTCACTTTTTTTGCAAAACTGTGCAGATATTTGTACCTAAAGGTAAAAAAAAAAATTAGTTTAACTTCGGTTTTATTTGCTATAGGTTATCTCACGACGGAATGTGGCAACTGCTAGAAAATTCTTATAAGTGGTAGTTGGTAATTGACGACAGTGAACATGAGCGTGAGTGGTTTTCAGGGCCCTTTTCTCTTCGAATGCAGACGAGTGATCAATTAAAAAAAAATGGATCGATGGTACGATGACAAATCAAGCAATTATGAAAACTGAGTCGAAATTTTTAGCAATTTTTTTATTAACTTGACTTTACAATAATAATAAAGCCAGGGGCATAACAGGCAAGTTGTTCCGGCTAAGAGTGAAGAGTTGGAGGGGGCGGGAGAAGGTTCTATTTTAAACTACGTGTTATCCTGTACCAAAAATCGCGACCATAAAATTAAAAAAATTGTTTGTGTCTTCGGTTTCGGACCAGAGATGAAAGTGGGTCACGTTTTCCGACTCGTCACCCACTTGACCCACTCGAGCCCTGACCCAAGACCCACTTGACCCACCCGCTATAGAACAAACTGTGACCTACCGTGACCCATGCCACGCCAAGAAAAAAATTCAGTACGCAAATGCATTTCAAACTGTCAATTTTTCTTCCCCTTCTACCCCTCCCCCCCCCCCCCCTCCGACAAGAAATCACCTTTTTGCAACCCCATAATTGGAAAGGATAACCCCAGATGATAAGTCTCTGCATGATAGGTGTTTGAAATAATATTCCAGCAAGTAACCTTTAAAACCACAGGATAACTTTAAATAAACATTTAACACTGTTTTTGTAAATATTTTATTCTGGAGAGAAAAATGTCCCTGGTGAAAATGTCTGGGGCTAATTGGGGGTGGGGGAGGAGGGTATGCTCACTGTCGTTTTGGAACAGAGGGGTGGGGGTAGCAAATATCCGTGAATTGTTTACTTGTGTTAGGTGGCATATAACGATAGTGTTTCACCAAGGAAAGCATACATAAGTGTAAATGGTGCAGGCACCAACATCACTCAGTGTCTTCAGTAATTACTCAATGACGCTGATTGAAAATCATAGTGCCATTCAGGGCCGGATTAAGATATTGTGGGGCCCGGAGGTAAACCTGAAAATGTCTAAAAGTTCAAAAGGTTTTTTTAAAGCGTTTCAGGATAAAAAATCCTATTCAGTCTGAAAAACAAAAAGTTTAAAAAATCTACAACTGACTCAATTCGCCTGACGACATGTTTGAGGCAATGTGCGGCCATCCATTGAAACCCATAAACCGATAGCATCAGACACCTTAAGACAAAATGTTCGTAATGCCAGCCACACACCAAATGCGGCAATTGTCTCACGAGAAAACTTTCCGAGACGTCGCATTTGGTAGAGAGACTCCCAATAGCCTTTCTGTAGACAGAGTTTCGCTTTGTTGTCGTGAGACGCATCAAGACGCCTAAGGGTGCATCTACACGGGGCGCTTTGGCAGCGTCACGCCGTAATTTTCTGTCCACTCGCGTTGTGACGCCCCGGGTATTTTCACCGGCAACACGCGTTTTCAGTCGCGGCGTCTTTACTGCTCCGTGCTGCTCGAAATAGAAATTGTGAGATCACGTGACCCATACGTAGTTACTACGTCACATTTGAGGCCAGTTGGCTGCCCGCGCTAACAGCGCATGACTCTTTGTCGAATAGCATTTTGTCGGCGCTTTGATTAAAATGAGAACAGAAAACAAATTGCAGACGCCATTCTTTACTGGAAAATTCAAGATTCGTATGAATAAGAATTGGTGTATTCCACATAAATTGTACATGAGCAAAGAAAACAAAATCTTATGATCTAAAAATTAAATCAAAATCTAAATTAAAAACTAAAAAAATCTAAAAATAAACAAAACTAACATTCTTTCACACAAGTGGAAAATGTAAAATGTGATAAAAACCTCAAGAGATTTTAAGTTTCAAACGCATTAAATATATGGGCCTAACTATCGATAAAAATTGGAACTTTAAAGTACATATCGATTATTGTCGATATTATAATTAAAAAAAATCCGAACCGCCTATCAAAACATTGCTATTTATGGACTAAGCGTGGGGGGGGGGTGCTGCTGGGCAGCCGGTAATTGGTGGTAGGAGTGGTAATGGATTTTTAGGGTATCTTTATGGGGATTCAAATTTTAGAACCCATGAATGTGGGGATGTCAAAAAATGATCATTGGTCTGTAGGAAAAGTATTTTTTTAAAGCTTCTTTCTTTTAGGATGGGGTTAGGGTTCAATTATTTTTGGACCTTGAGCAGAGGGAGGATCAAGAATTTTTTGCAGGG
>JAHWFP010082447.1:4780-15504 GCA_023313725.1 Lithobius niger
CCAGGAGAAGACCCCTCAAGCCAATGCGTTATTAGAATTCTAGTGTGCAAGCGCCAGTTTTGAGACTAAGAATTGTACTTTTTATCCTAGTTTGGTCAGTGTTTTTCTCCCCCCTCCCCATCCCAATAGGGCTAACAAAATATCATGATCCCTATAAGAGGTCCCCAAAACATTTGACCCCCCCCCCCCCAATATCCTTCGACGCCATCCCGGTCCCTAAAGTTGCCAAATTAAACACGTTGTGAAATTAACGATAATTTATCGGTAACATGTTAACATTTTTACCATTTGTTTTAATTGTCAAGGATACTAACCGAACTAAGTCTATGGTAATGATGAAGAAATCAAATTCATACGCGTGAACAAAATACGAACGCTTGGTTAAAACGCAACAGTTTTTATTTTATTACAATAAAATTTAATTCAGAGCAACTGAAAAAGGACGGTCAGTAGTTGAGAAAACAAAATGTCTCTAAAATAAAACAAAATCATTGATAAAAAATAAAAACCATAAATCATACCAAACGCTCGTTGATGCATGCAGGAGTGATAAAGTTACGAGGGGGGGGGGGGGGAGTTGCACTTAGACACAAACCTGAAAAGCCGGAAAAAAAGTTTTTTAAACTTTTTTTTCAACCTTTGTTGTTGTCACATTCCAGAAAAAAAAGTTTTTCTGTTCTTAATGATGAACATTGAGATTACTGTTTGCATTAGCTAGCTTGGTGTCTATTTTTGCAAACATGTTTGTTGTTTTCCATTCGTTCTTTTAATACAGGTAAGAAAATCTCGGGATGTTTTATTTAAAATTAACAAAAAATAATATTAGAAATCGTACTAAAATAAAAGCTTATCTGTAACCTTTTAGGCGATACAGCAAAGAAAACCTTTTTTTTTCTTTTTAACTTTTTTTTCTTTTTAATTTTGAACTTTTTAAAACTTTAAAACTTTTTTCATTGCCTTATCGCAAGTAGAACTGGTTGGCTATCTAAAGAAATGGGGAACATAATTAAAAAGAATATTCTCTTTTTTCAGTCATGTTTTTTTACAACATTACGTTTTTGGCCAAATTTTATTTATTTTTTTCTTTACCTTTGTTAAGTACGGACAGTCAGTTTCGAACTGTCGTATTTCTATCTGGCTAATTCTTTTACATTTAATTTATACCTGACCAAATTTTTTTAAAAATCTCTGGCCAAGTTTCTTTGGAATTTGAAAATCAAAATTCGATTCTTAGTTCTTGAATTGTTGTAATCAGGGGTAGACCTACGGCCGTGTATACAATTTATACACTCCTGTTGTAGTTTATGGCCGAACATCATTGTGAATTGCGGTGCGTCCGAGTGTTTGCCGTTGATTTTCGCTTGTCGGATTACAACTCTTGGAAGATGGACAAAAAAATAACTTTTACAATGATTTACTACAACTATATAAATAATGCATATTACTTTATGTTTATAAGCCTTCGTTAATGTTTTAGTCGAGGTTTTAGTAATGGAATGTAGCTTGCAAAGGTTGGCGCCATAGGTTATGCTAGGCTTCTTAACCCTTGCTCCGAGCTTGTGACTACGGCCGCGACGCGTTTTTCGCCAGATGGCGCCAGCTGTTGCAGGCATTACACGCTCTACCATAGCGGAGTCATATATGTGTGGGGCGGTTGTTCTCTAATCTGTGATTAGACCAACAACAATGGCGTCGCTTTCGATCAAGTTCGTGTCAACAAGAAAGAAAGTTCGTGTCAACAAGTCAAGCTAGGGGTGTTATTTGGAACGTTTTTCAGTATTTCACGAGTCAAGGAGAATCTATTTCTATTTGTATTACTAAGAATTACTTGCATGTCAAATTTCAAGCTTTTTGCTCGATGTGCATGATTAGCCCAAATTATGGCCCTAGCAGCTTTAGTATATGAGCACACGTTAGCCATGGCGGATATCTGCAAGGTAAACGACGCAGCCGGCATGCACAATGCATACCCCTGTTTTGAAACGCGTTGGACTTCTTTCTTGGCGGAGACTATAGCTCTGGAGAAAATCCCGTTTGGACCACCACGCGTCGTGACGTCATTACTTTTACGGTGCCTTCCACCTGTCTGCGTTACCTGCGCGTGCGCCAGAAACAAAACGGCATCGCCTGGGACTCTCGCAGTGCGGGTATTCTGACATCTACTCCACGACAGGTCATCGCTGGCGGGATCCCACGGGTCTTCTGGCTTCTTCGGTGTTTTCTTAACGATCTCGCATCTTTTTGCCTTCCGTTTACCACTTCCTACAGGTTCAAACTGATAAGGCTGCAACGAATTGACAGCGATAGCGTTGTAAGTAGCCATTTTTGTTTACAAGCAGAGAGTGGCCGCGCGCGCTGCACGATGGGACGGATGCGCTCCCCATTTCCGTTATGGTTTTGACGTCACGCTGCTTCACGAAACCTCCATAGTCGCGAGCTCTCGCTGTGCTACGTTTGGTTGGGTGTCTTAAAAAACGCACTTATTTTAATTCATTACGACGTAAGTAAGAAGGCAAACGACATTTTATAAGTTTTGAAGGGGTTTTTAGGGTCTTAGCTATCATTAAAAAAATTGGAAAAGTGAGCGTCTAGTAATCCGTTAATTTACGTCGTTCTCTGGAAGTAATCTCGAGTTTGTAAACAAAAATCAATATCGTAGTCCACTACAAAGGCCTCGTTGTGCTTCGTGCTCCTGGCCCTGAAGAAAACCCCAGCACGTGCGGGGGCTGTGGGGGTGCTGGGTACGGCCCTGCATGCAAACATAATGTGAAACAAACGCTACAATTTCTCTTGCAAATGAGTCCTTAAATAAGCCGATTCCTTTTCATTACACAAGGTTCTTTTTATTACTATTATTTACTTTGTTTTCTGCTAACAATTCTCGAAAAAAATGGTTTTGATGCAATGAAGGCAATACGTGGGCAGGGAGTGTGGGGGGGGGGGGAGCGTGATGAAATGGACGTAAAACCATACAGAATTTTTTCAGGCATTTCCAGAAAACAATATCTACGTATACGAACTGGCAATTCCTGGAATTATGAGTGAACAGTAATTAGTGAACTAAAAAAAAAGGGCGTTTATTGCATTTCTTCACCTCCAGAAAGTTGCGCCCACTTCCTAAAATTTGGAGTGTCCGACACTAACCCCCTCGATGACTTAATATCGCCCCACCCCTCTCCCGTAAATGGTCTCATTTATTCGCCACTGAATGTAATAAACGAAAAATACAATGGAACCGCCATTGTGAACTCGGTGAAATGAGTGGTAACATTGTTCCCAGGTCTACTTTAATTCCTGGCTCCCTCCCCATCGTCTGTCGGCCCATTTAACCATTTACTGGTCCTTCTTTCACTCTATCCGTCGGGACAGGAAGTGACGCAATTTACCAGGCGATAAGCAGACCTCATCCATTTGAGCGACGCCTTGCGACTCCGTAGAGGATTCCTTTTTTCTTTCTTTCTTTGCCAGATCGGTTTTATGAGCATTTTCTTCTCGCATGACACTCATAATGACGTGAACCATGCCATGCGGATAAATCCTTAGATGCATCACTATTTTTTAAAAAATAACAATAATAAAAAAAGGGATTAAAGGTGTGGTTACACAAAAACGGAAGTTATGGGTTTGAATAAAAATTAAAACCACCCGATAAGATTAAAGAAAAGGAAATTAGCTGTAAATAACGAAGGAACATAATGGAACCAGCTAAAGCAGCTAAAGGCAAGTGAGCAGTAGTTACGATGAAAAAAAATCACTGGCCGTCATGAATCAGAGAATTGTACGCGCATCTTTGGACTGGTCTAAATCAGCACTAGACCAGTATGCTAGCTGGACGCTATCACATCCTGTGAGTATGGCAAGCTGCAGCGATCAACATACTGACGTTAATTCATATAGTAAGTTAGTGGCGATTATAGTTGACAGCTATTAGGATAATAACATTAATTCATATAGCAAGTAAGAAGCGATTATAGCAAGTTAGCAGCGATTATAGCATCAACGATTATGAAGCTGACGTTAATTCATATAGCTAGTTAGTGTGATGTATTGGAGTTGCGCCGGTTATTCTGTGCGACCGGAAGTGTGGGTTCCGGTCATGCTATCGAAGCTAGCGTTCGTCGGCTTGGGGCACTCGCCCGCTTGCAACCACCATGTAACGTGTAAATGTGCCATCTTGTAAATATGTACATAAGAAATAGTTATAATGAATTAAATATATAAGAAGCAACTTAATTCCTGGCATGGTTCCTCCAAGTTTACAACACGACAATTTTGGCGACGAGGGAAATGGACTTAATTCAAGTAAGGTTTTGTAGTTAATGATGAAGTTAGCTGTTGTCCGTCATTGACATTAGGCCTAACCAACGTTAACCATGGGCACGAAGTACCGTTTTGAAGAATTTTGCGGCCATGCCGACAAATGGGAGATTTACACTGAACGTTTGGAGCAATATTTTGAAGCCAACGATGTCCCTGAAGAAAAGCAACGGGCCGTTTTCCTGTCTGTTTGTGGCTCCAACACGTATTCACTTTTGCGTGATTTGCTTACTCCCGATAAGCCCAGTGAGAAAACCTACGAAGAAATTAAGACTACTTTAACGCAGCACTACTCGCCTAAGCCTTCTGAAATAGTGGAGAGGTGTACTTTCGATTTGCGGAAACGTAAGGAAGACGAATCTGTTGCCGAATATGTAGCAGAATTATGTCGTTTAAGCCAGCATTGTAATTTTAAGGAAAAGCTTGAGGAGCGAATACGTGATGCACTGGTTCGAGGTATCAACGACAGCTATATTCAGCAACGGTTGTTTGCCGAGTCTACATTAACCCTTGATACAGCTGGCCACAGCACTTCAGTCTGCAACAAGGGATTCGAAGACCATTCAAGCTACTGCGTGTGGTGAAAATTTGCAAGGTACTGTTCACAAGGTCACGAAGGACAAACGTCCAGCAAGTGCAGGTTCTAATAAGAACAGTGAAATTGTGTGCTATAGGTGTTCTGGTCCACATAAAGCGAATGTTTGCAAATTTAAAGATGCCAAGTGTCACTCCTGTTCAAAAGTTGGGCATATTTCTAAGGCCTGTAGGGGTAAGAAAAGGTTCAGTTCTGCTTCTTCCGGTAAGCCTTTTGATGGTAGACAACATGTTGTTGATGCACAAAATGAAAAGGAAACTGGTGAGTACAACATGTTTACAATTCAAGGTGATGCAAATCCTGCGTATGTCTCAGTTTGTGTAAATGATGTGCCAACTACCATGCAGCATGACACGGGAGCATGTGTAGCACCTATTGGTGAGTCTAAATTTAATGCCTTGTTTGCGAATGACACAGTTAAACCTTCAGTGTTGCCAACTGGAGTTGTTTTGCGTACATACAAGCAGGATGTAATTCCACTGCGTGGTGTTGCAATGGTTGATGTTAAGTATGAAAACGTGGTTAAAACCCTACCGCTGTATGTTGCAGTCGGGGGTGGTCCAGCACTTTTTGGTAGAAATTGGATAAATGCTTTTTCAAATGAATCCATTAGTGTGCATAACCTTGATGCTAAGGTGGGTTCTAGCCTGCTGGGTTTACTCAAGACATACGAACGGATTTTTAGACCTGGGTATGGTAGATTAAAAGGTGTTGCTGTTGATTTCATTGTTAAAAGGGAGGTTAAACCCGTTTTCTTCCAGCCCAGGCCAGTTCCTTTTGCCTTACAACAGAAAGTTAAGGATGAATTGGATAGATTAGAAAAGGAAGGAGTCTTAACACCCGTTCGTACATCTTCTTGGGCATCACCAATTGTTGTAGTGGATAAAATTGATGGTGGCATTAGGATATGCGGGGATTACAAAATGTCAATTAACAAGGTCATCATTACTCCTGATAAATTTCCTCTTCCCACTGTGGAAGAATTGTTTAGTAAGTTGGTGGGTGGACAAATTTTACTAAAATTGACTTACGTCATGCTTACAGGCAGGTTGGTTTGAGTGAAGGTGCTGAAAAGCTCACTACTATAAACACACCTAAAGGGTTGTATGTGTCTAATACCATGCCAGAGGGTATTTCTGCAGCATATGCCATATTTCAAAGGGAAATGGAAAAGTTGTTTGCTCGTGTTCCAATGTTTGCTGTTTTTCAAGATGACTTGGTCTTAACTGGTAAAGATGATGCTCATCATCGTAACAATTTAGATATGGCTCTTAAAGCTCTTCAAGATAGTAATTTAACTGGAAATTTAGATAAGTGTCGTTTCATGCAACCTAGAGTTGACTTTATGGGTTTTGCCATTGATTCGTCAGGGATTCATACTTCTGAGTCAAAGTTACATGCTATTAAGAATGCACCACGTCCTACGAATGTAACAGAGTTGAAATATTTTGTTGGTTTGGTGATGTATTATGCTAGATTTATTCCAAACTTGTCAACCATGTTACATCCATTGTATTTGCTCTTACGCAAGGATGTCAAGTGGCAGTGGGGTTCTGCTCAAGAAGCAGCATTCCGGGAATGTAGCTTAGCTTCTGATGCATGTCTAGTTCATTTTGATGTAAATAAGCCTATACTGGTCCAGTGTGATGCGTCACTGTATGGCATAGGTTCGGTTTTGTCTCATCGTATGCCAGATGGGAGTGAGCGACCAGTAGCATTTGCTTCTCGTACTTTAAATAGTCACGAAAAAAACCTATTCGCAATTGGATAAGGAAGCTTTGGCTTTAATTTTTGCTATGAAGAAGTTTAATCAGTATTTGAATACAGCCAATTTTTTTCTGGTTACTGATCACAAACCATGTGGGGCAGTAGAGTTGTAATTCCTGACAGGGGCAGAAAAGTTTTTTGTTGAATTTACTTCACGAATGTCATACTGGAATTGTCCGCATGAAAGCCTAGTGTCGTAGTTATTTTTGGTGGCCAGGTTTAGATAAGGACCTGGAGAATCTTGTTTAAGGTTGTTCCTTATGTCAGTTAAATTCTCCAGCACCTGAAATCAAAGTTTCCACGCAATGGCCTGCAGCTAGTTCTCATTGGAGTCGTTTGCATGTAGATTTTTCAGGGCCTTTACATGGTAAATACTACTTTTTGTTGGTAGAAGGCTATTCTAAATGGTTGGAGGTAACTCAGGTAAATTCAATGACATCTGAGGTTGTAATTAATGAGTTAAGGAAGGTTATTGCGATTCGTGGGCTTCCTCATACCGTGGTTTTGGACAATGGTCCGGCACTTATATCTGGTGAATACAACGCTTATCTTAAGAGTTTAGGCATTGTTCAAATTCTTACAGCTTCATACCATCCTGACAGCAATGGATTGGTCGAGAAGGCAGTTTAAACATTTAAGTCTGCTTACAGAAAGCTTAACATTCAAAAGAATCCAGGTGAAATTCTCAGATTTTTGTTCCATCATCGAAACACACCACACACTTTAACTGGTTATTGTCCTTCATACTTGATGTTTAACAGGAAGGTTACCACATTGTTTGACAGATTGTTTCCCCATTCTGCGTCTGACATTCAGAATTCAAAACAATTGTTGAGTAAGCCTAGTGCTACATTAATTGATTTTCAGCCTAATACATCAGTTTGGGTGAAAAATGTTGCCAGTGGCCCACGATGGTTGAAGGGCAATGTGTTAAATAGAGTGGACAACTCCAGTTATTTGGTTCAATTGTGTGATGGCCGTGTCTTCTGACGAAATAGAAATCACTTGCGAGAGTGTGAAGTTAGTGATTCCGATTTATTGGCTGGGAATGCTGGGGGTATCAGTTTATCATCACATGTACCAGCAAGCATTGTGCATATTCCTACAAGTGCACCAAGTCTTGAGATTGCTCAGGAGGGAACAGGTGATTCTGAAATAATAGAGGCTGATGCTTCGTCAGTAGTTGAAACTTCGGAAAATTCTCCACTGGTGATTTCGGAACCATTAGCTAGAAATGAGTCAGTTGGTAGTTCTATAACATCTTCAGCTACTCCAACTCTGTTAGTTACGACTCGTCCCAAAAGGTTGATTAAACCTGTAAAACGTTTGAATTTGTAAATAGGCTACCTTTGCCAGGTTGTGTACATGTACATTTTGTAAATTTCAAGCTGGGCAGTGTAAATAATTTGTTAGTTTGATTTATTTATTGTACATATGAATTTTGTTGTTTAGAATTGTATAGTAATGTGATTTCTCTTTAAGCATTTCAGTTACTTAGTTTTCATTAATTGTGTTTAATGTTGAATGTAGTTTTCGCTTAAGGGGAAAGTGTATGTGGTGTATTGGAGTTGCGCCGGTTATTCTGTGCGACCGGAAGTGTGGGTTCCGGTCATGCTATCGAAGCTAACGTTCGTCGGCTTGGGGCACTCGCCCGCTTGCAACCACCATGTAACGTGTAAATGTGCCGTCTTGTAAATATGTACAAAAGAAATAGTTATAATGAATTAAATATATAAGAAGCAACTAAATTCCTGGCATGGTTCCTCCAAGTTTACAACACGACAGTTAGCACCAATTAAAATAATGACGGTAATTCATATAGTAAAAAAGGAGCGATTGTAGCATGTTAGCAGCGATTTTAGCATCAGCAATTATGATGCTGACGTTAATTCATATAGCAAGTTAGCAAGTTATTTTTCGGAAATAAATGAAAAAATCTGTATTTCAGCTAAACGCATATAGATTTAAATCAAACTAAGCTACGTCGGCCTCGAAATTGGTAGCTAGATACGGTAGAATGGCGTATTTATTTCGCAGATGCAGGCTTTGAGAGTTTAGTTGAATTGTATCAAAGTGGCTAGCAACAATCGACTGCATGCATAAGGGCTCGTTTACGCAACGAGAACTTCTCACTTGCCAAAAGCTATTTGCTAGGCAACCGTTATTTATTTACGATTAATTTCCCGTTCCTATTAAGTGAAAGCGGTAATAGACAACAAATTAAAGGTATTATAAATACCAACACGGACAAAGAACAAAGTTTAACAGTCATTTTAAACATCGCTGCAACATTGTTGTCATTTCACGCTATTTCCAAAATTTGCTATTCTCGATTAAAGAATAGCTTCTAGCAGTGATCAATCGACGGTAGAATAAATAGCTATTCGCAGCAAGAATTCAAAATCCAACATGGTGTCCATTTCGGGGTTGTCGATTAGAAGACAAAAAATCGAATATCGGCATTCAGAAATCTGTCCGTCGTCTTGTACTCCAGTAAAAATTATTTTCTAGTTGTCGTAAATCGACGCTGTCGTGTTGCATGCATCGTACGTTGTGTCGCGAGGCAAGAAGAGGAGATTTGCGTCCGCGATGTTGCCATGGTTACTACGTATAGACAACTCGAAAGCCGCATTCTCCGGCAAAAGCGAGAAGCATCCTGCAGATTTAGTATTGACCAAGTAAAAGCTATAGTAAGTGAGAAAATTGTCCTTGCGAAAACGCGCCCTAAACCCTTGTAGCGCGACGCCATAGCCGTAAAAAAGGTACACAGTTACAAACAAAAAACGTCAAGGGTGCCGTAAAAAAAGGCGTAATATGATTGAATTTTCACTTGTTAAAATGTACACGGATAAAAATTGAAGATTTATAATTTAAATAATCAAATGTACAATTCAGAAAATTGCATCTGTTTAAGTGCTGTTGTGCTTTACCCATCATATATTTAAAACGTAAAGCACAACAGCACTTAAACAGATGCAGTTTTCTCCATTGTACATTTGATTATAATTATAAACCATCAATTTTTATCCGTGTACATTTTAACAAGTGAAAATTCAATCATATTACCCCTTTTTTAACGGCACACTTGATGTTTTTGGTTGTAATCTTGTTTTTTAGTCAGTCAAGTATGCTGCTTGTGGTGAAAGGCCTGCAGGTTTAGCCTAACTTCTTTTCCAATGCCAGTGGCTGCCATTCGAAAAGAATTAGGCTAAACCACAGCCACCTACAGTAAAGGCCGGATCAGATCAAGACAAATTAGGCAAGTAAAATCAACCATTGACATAGACGGAAGCGCAAGTTTGCTAGGTGCTGCCATCTCTACACCAAGCGGCGAAATTTCAAACTAACCGGCCATGGTTCCAAATTCTGTCAAAAAATGACGCCACTTGACAAACTTGCCGCGTCGTTATTTGATTCGTCGTTTTGCGAAGCATTGTTGGAGGCCAAGATGATACGGCCTTTACTGTAGGTGGCTGCGGCTAAACCTGCCAACTGTCGACTGCCTACTTCATCGCTATTTCACCACAAGCACCACCGCGACTGACTAAAAAACAAGATGATTGCCTGACTTGGTTGGGTGTTTAGTAGGCGACCAGAACTGTTTGAGCTCATGTACTCTGCCCTAAAAGCCGTATAGGAGATGTAAAGATTCAGAAAATCCTGGGATGTATGTACTGGGTGGGAAAAAAATATTTTGAATGGAAAATACTTAAATATTTCCTGCAACTCGGCAGTCTAGTGCTTCCTTCCATGCTTCAAGGTTGTCTTACCAAATGATAACAATGCAGACATAGAAAAAAAAACATTGTTCATGAGTGAATATTTAAAATGCCCTCGAAATCTTAATCATTAAAAACTTACGGTCGGTATATATATATATATATATATATGTGTGTACCTCTTCTCCTCTTGAATAGGAGGGCTAAAAATATGAGAAAGGTGTCAAAACACAGGAAATTAATCCGGATTTCGCGTAGGCGTATTTTCGTAGGTAACAATTTTCCCCTCGAAAAAAGCGAAAAAAAAACCTTTGGACCATTGTTGA
>JAHWFP010082451.1:0-13895 GCA_023313725.1 Lithobius niger
GGTGTTTTTGTGGTGGAGGTATCCAACTTTTTATTTTAAGAAATGAAAAGAAGTCGAAATGTCAGGACTCGTCTCCAAAACTGCAGGAGATCAAGTAGGAATGTATACAGAGGCACTGCTACCATTAATGATTTGCCCAATGAAACACTTGAGTATATATTTTGTTTTCTCGGCTTCAAAAGTCGTCTTGGAACCGAATTAGTTTGTCATCGTTGGAGGGAAATTAGTAGGACCATTGGTTGGCGTTTGCCGACTGGAGTTGACATTGGCTACTTCCAAAAGGAGCATTTGTATAACATTCCGTTATGTGAGGAAATGGTTTCGTCTCTTTTGGTACGCTGTGGCAAAAGTTTAAAGAAATTAGAGCTTCTAATTCATAGATACAATGCCCCTGAAGTTACAAGTAAAGTGTTGAACATAATTAGTGACAATTGCCCAAATCTTGTAGAACTAACTTTGGGTTTGGAGGGCTTGCCTATGAATGCAACCACAAAACGACGGTTAATGAATGTAGCAAAGAAATGCACCAAACTGAAAAAGGTTTTCATTGGACTTGCTGAACATTTAGATGATAAAACAGTTGTGCCTTTTGTGAAACAGTTGCCAACAGTGGAACGTTTCTTTCTCAGCTTCATTACTGCAATAACTGATAAGTATATGGAGGTTCTACCGAAGACGTTAAAGGGCTTTTATGTGAACGAGTGCGGTGGTATGAATTTTAATTTTGTAGTTGAAAAGCTGCTTGGACGATTTGGCCACATCGAGGAACTTGGCTTAATTGATTTAACATCAATATCTGTGACTTTATTGTTAAAAGTGTTGTGTCATTATCAGAATACTCTGAAAACGTTGTATTTGGATAACTACGAAATGAAGTCTTGTGATTGGTATCGAATTCCTGATGCGATACAAAATATAGAAGTGCTTTCGGTGTCAGGTGCTGATGGAATAAACAACAATTTCTTGAAGAAGTTAGCAGAAAAATGTAGTAAACTCCAGGCACTTAACCTTAGATATTTAACTGAACAGGTCAATGACAATGGGATTTCTGCCCTCGCTTGTGCTCCATCGTTGCGCATTTTGGATGCGACTTGTGTGTGGATTCAAGGTCCTGGTCTAAGAACTCTAGGAATGCAAGGTCGTTTAGAAAGGGTTTACTTTGATAGTATTTTTTGTGATCAACAAATTATGGAAGACAGCTGTATTTCATTGGCACACCATTGTCCCAATCTTCGGTATTTTGACTTGAGGAACAATTTTGGCATCACCAATAGACTAGTGCACGAGTTTAATTCTTCTCTGGAGAGAGGATACTTAAAAGGTCCAGTTTCGTTGTATGTTAAACACACGAAGGTGACAAAAGATGTGGAATGTTGTAACAAGTTACGCTTGTCCTTCTGGAATAATGCCCCTAGGGAGTTCTGTGGTACATTTACGTAACTTAAGGAAAGAGTACTTTCCCCTGTGAAAAAGTAATATACAATATAAAACATTAGACTTTTAACGTTGATAGGCTTACTTTTTCTTATTTGTGTGTGATGTGAAGATGAGATTTTCATGTTTGGGTAGACGAAGCTGTAATTGACTCCATCCCCAAGTTCTTAATATGTGAACGTGCAGTGAAATAAAAATGTGTAACTACAGCTACAGTGTATCTAGGCTATCTCTGGTTGAGCCCCCTTATTTTAATAAATTCCACATCACCCTCGTCATCTCCTTTTATTTAACGCATTCCAGTGTTTTAAGCACTTGGGCTTCTGCTGCTGGGAATTTTGTTCCAATTCCTTGGGACTTTACAGGGTTAAAGTACACGAATCTTTTATGTACTTATTCTATTAAGCTATTCTTTTATGCTATTTATGTTATCCTTTTATAACTTCTATTAAGAAGTTATTCTTTTATGCGCAAAGATGTGACTTGTGAATCGTTTACTGAGCCCCGGTGCTATTCTTTTATTGCAAAATTGTTACTTTTGTGTTAAAGCCCTACTTCAGACAAAAAGTAGTTACTTGTCTGTTGCCGTGGTTTTTATTTGGTAATGGATTAATGGTTTGAGAATTTCGCACAGGCAGCCGGTATAACTGCGTATAGTAAAACCTCGATTATCCAAACTAATTGGGACCAATGGTAGTTCAGATAATCGAAAATTTGGATAATCCGATTAATGTAATAAACCAGCCGTACTGCATGCAAGGGAAAAATTACGGGCAAAACCGATATTGTTTACCTATTAAAATAACCTTTATTCATATTTTCAAGATTGCCATTCGGTTAACTAATTGATTGCGATTAAACTATTTTGCTAATAAATAGTTTAATTGTTTTATTCTATTAAACTAAAATTCTAATAAATTAAAAATTGAAAACTAAAATCTAAAATCCCTATGAACGATCAACATTGATTTGGTATAAATCATTCTATGCAGGCAGTAAATCTTGCGGTAGGCCTACTCATGGTACATATTTATACCTTAATTAGTATTTTTATGTCATCAAAACTAACGTGAAATTACTTCTGTGTGATGAAAACAGCGCTTGGTTTGAGCAAAGGAGGCTAATTCATTAAACAAGCATCATTCGGCCGCCATCTTGTCGCGTTTGCAATCTGGGAATCCCGGGGAAATCATCTTTCCTGCCTCTTCCTCCAATTAACTGCTGTTTCAAAAGCCGTTGGCGTATTCTGTCACAGCCACCTACAGTAAAGGCCGGATCACATCAAGACAAATTAGGCGAGTAAAATCACCATTGACATAGAAGGAAGCGCAAGTTTGCTAGGTGCTGCCATCTCCACACCAAGCAGCGAAATTTCAAACTTACCGACGAGGGTTCCAAATTCTGTCAACCGATGATGCCACTTGGCAAACTTGTCGCACCTCTAGTGGAGCATTGTGGAAGGCAAAGCTGATCCGGCCTTTACTGTAGGTGGCTGTCGTTCTGTAGTATCGCGACTCGCGAGCTCCGATTGGTTCACCTGTGGCGCGGGCATTGGGGCCAGTCATAATGTGACGTAACGCGAAGCGAGTCAAGCCTCCAGGTGGGCAATCCAAGCAAGAATCGTAGGCCGTTGTTGTAGCACACACTTGAGGTAGTACAAGCACTGGGGTGAGCTGTTTGTTCATGGATGCAGACTAGATGTGTGATATATAAGCAGTGGCCGCAGTGCCTCCACCTTAGATGGTCTGTGAACTGGGGTTTGTGTGGTCATAATTCAGTACCTTCCTAAAGCACCGAACAGAACTAACAGGATGCACCACTGTTAAGAGACAGTTGGCCTCAAAACTTGACGTCGTGCGTGTGCATTGATGTTGCGTCAGCCGTTCAGTACCTTCCTAAACTACAACACAGCTCAACAAGCTCAGCAGAGTATTCGATACGTCATTTTCAAAGTTGAAAAATCACCTTATATCACGCTTATTTTCAGAATCACACGAAATAACAAAATTTCAGCAAATTTTCGATAGTCAGCAGTCCTGGAGGTGTAATGACTCAGGCGACTATCATCTTCAGGCTCCACAACAACACAGTTCACTACTTCGTAACGACCGTTTGTCTGCTTCGAATATTGGGCGCGGCCTCCGGTATTAGTTGGGTACGTTGCGAATCTGGAGCGCAGTTACCGTTATTCGTTAGGTTTGTCGCCCATTTCTCACGCAGCAGGCGATTGGGTTCTCAACGCATCAGAAACTGAGTTCCAGGGTTTGAGGGTCTCTGGATATTCATCAGCACAGCCTTCTCTTGGTTGTGGTGTTGAATAGCCAGGGATTCAAGACTTCTCAGATGTATATCACTTCTCGAATTTGAGACTAGGAGCGTTCTTGTTCCTTCCCAATCTATATTGTACAGAGTTTCCATGTGGTGGACTGCAATGCTGTTCGTTCTTTGTTCCTAGCATCAGCCATGTGGTGTTTGACACACGGGTCCAAATTCCTTTCCTTGTCTCACCTATGTAGACTGCACTACAGTCACTGCTGACTATCGAAAATTTGCTGAAATTTTGCTATTTCGTGTGATTGTGAAAATAAGCGTAATATAAGGTGATTTTTCAACTTTAAAAATGAATTTTCACAGTAGACCATGCGACATTGTCATATCTTCACCGCGACCAGATCTGGCTAACAGATGTGACCAGGCAAGAGCAATGCCAAATTGCGAACCATCTCAGGGAGGTGGTTTGCTGGGGTGGAGGTTTGAGCATGCGCGACGTAACAGTTTTGACGAAACAGATTCATCGCTGACGATGTTGACGTCAATCCGCGTCGACACGGATATTGGCAGGGAATGAGCCAAACTGTCACCAACAGCGGTGCGTTTGGTATGCTCTGTTTGGTCGTTTAGGAAGGTACCAAGTGATTCCAGTCAACAAGATAGTATTATTCTTTAGTTAGCTGTTCTGACCACCGCCATCTAGCGGCGAATGTAGACACCACAGACAATACTTGCAAGAGCCAACTGAGATAGCTGCGTTCCTATAACTGCAACTTCTATCTCAATTGGCATTGAACGCCAGTACAACGAGGACCGTAGCTTCAATCTCAGTTAGTCTTGGTAATTTTTAGCAGCAACGCCTGTTGTTTCATGGAGGACCAACGCAGTATGGATTTCAGCATCGACGACAAATCAACTGATAATATGCTTAAATTGAGTGGAGAGAAACTGTTTGGATGTGAAGAATGTGGAAAGACTTTTACACGCAACTCTTATTTAAAGAATCATGTGCTAACACACAGTAATGTAAAACAGTTTGAATGTGAGGAGTGCGGCAAGGCCTTTGCCTACAAATCCTATTTAAAAATTCACGCGTTGACGCACAGCGAAGAAAAGCCGTTCGAGTGTGAACTATGTGGCAAGGCTTTTGCTAACAAATCATATTTGAGAACTCACGTGTTGAGACACAATGAAGAAAAGCCGTTTGATTGCGAAGTATGTGGCAGAGCATTTGCAAATAAATCGTACTTAAGAAATCACGTGTTGACACATACTGAAGAAAAACCTTACGAATGTGAGTTTTGCGGCAAGGTGTTTTCACACAAATCTTATTTACGGAATCACGTCTTTTTGACACATACGGACGTGAAACCGTTCAAGTGTGAAGAATGTGATAAGGCCTTTGCTTTCAAATCCTTTTTAACCAATCATGTTCGTAAACATAAGGGAGAGAAACGGTTTGCATGTGAAGAATGTGGTAAAACCTTTGCACACAATTCGTTATTAACACAGCACATGCCCAAACACAGTGGAGAGCGACGTTTTGACTGTAAAGATTGTGGTAAAGCCTTCACACAAAATTCAAATTTAAAACGGCACTTGGCTACGCACAACGAAGAAAAGAAGTGCAAATGTCTAGAATGCGGCAACACGTTTAATGATAAGTCGGGTTTAAAAAGGCATATGCTTATACATACTGGTGAAAAACCGTTTAAATGTGAAGTGTGTGGAGTGGGCTTTGCGCAAAAAGGGACCATGAAGCTACACATGTATTCACACACTGAAGAGAAACCATTCGAATGCCAAGAATGCGGCTTAACTTTTAAAAGTACGACGGCTGTAACAAAGCATATGGTCGTACACACTGGTGGTGAGGCCCGATTTGCTTGCGGCGAATGCAGCAAGGCCTTTATGGATCGAACACATTTAAAAGCGCATCTTCTTACACATTCCGAAGAGAAACCGTTTGTTTGTGAAGAGTGCGGCAAGGGTTTTAAAGACAAATATGGTTTAAAGGGTCATATGGTTGTACACAGTGGAGAAAAACGTTTTGTGTGTGGGCAGTGTGGCAAGTCCTTTGCGCACCAGTCAGCCTTAAGATATCACGTCGGTACACACAGTCGCGAAAAACGGTTTCCGTGTATGGAATGTGGTAAAGGCTTTCAATACGAATTTCAGTTTAAAAAGCACATCCCATGTGCACAGAAGACCGAAACCGTTTTGGAGAGTGCACAGGTTAAAGACGAGTCGCCGGAACCGTAGTGGTGTTGAATTGAAAGTGCTACGTAAATAGTGTATTGCCAGGTAAACGTGACACCATGCCGACAAGTAAGCGTTCCGTTTTAATGCCCAATCTCGAACATTAAGACCAGTTGAACGGTATTTTCTAATTTTCAGTGATGGCGGACACTCGAAGCAATAAGGAAGAAAACGGCGTTGCAGTACACCACATGGACACTAGCCACCGCATTGAACGGGAAGGCAGCCAAACCTTGATTGTCTCAAAACTCCTCGAGGGACCGACACCGCCGCAGATTGGAATCTCTAGCCACCCAGACACGCTTGGGAAAGGAATGAGCGTCATGAACATTCAAGCACCAACCATGCCCAATATCCAATTTTTGGTACATAACAATGTAAACGAGCACCTCCTGAGTAGATAGAGAACACCAGCAGACAACTACAGAGGCTACGAGCGCAGCAAAATTCAAGTGTTTACAATCGAAACGGCACTGGTGCAAGCCATAGAAGAAAAACACGTTCTCAAGACACCTGAAAAAGACTTGCAGAAAGAGGATTTAACACCATCACCTTCAAAGCAGCCGAAAATTCGCAAATACGGAAATGGCATTTGGTGTTTGAGATTGAGCTTTACTAGAGAACAATCAACTGAAATTTCTGGAAACTCTGAAGTCAAAATTGGCAATTTGATATAAAATTTACAAGTGAGCGTGTATATGTAAAAGATCGTCCTCATAACAAAAACAGATTTTTAGCTGCAAGCAAGTTTTGCCCGAGATCCCGGAAGTTCCTGAGAAAGCAGCCCACATAGGTTCGTCTAAACACAATCAGAAAGGCAGTTTCAGCCTACCATACTTAACGGAAAGAAGAAACACTTCAACTATAGTAGTATCACACCTGAAGTCTTTCTCGGTGTGGTCCTGGAAATAAAAGTGGCGCTTGACAGTACGGACTAGAGTCAATGAAAGGTGCGACCATGTTTGATT
Source organism: Lithobius niger (assembly GCA_023313725.1). NCBI lineage: Eukaryota > Metazoa > Arthropoda > Chilopoda > Lithobiomorpha > Lithobiidae > Lithobius > Lithobius niger. The sequence continues at coordinate 6,933 of JAHWFP010082451.1, forward strand.
ATGTGTTGCAATCCCAGGCAGTGCTCCCACCTCTTCTGGGCGACGCAATTGAAAGTTTCTGCAAAAATATGAAAACAAGCTCAAAATAGTAGAGTATCGCTATCAATGTTAGTTATGTGGATTAGGACGTCTGGTAATGTTGAATTTTAGTGGGTGACACAGCAGGGTTGAAACGATTATAATCATGTGATTATATATAACCTTTGGTTAAATCACTTGATTAAAATTGAAATTCTCCTAATTAGAATCAAGGAATTGATTGACATGACAATAGCACCATTCAAAAGCTCTCGAAAAAACGGTTAAAATGGTGTGTTTGAATGTCAAAATCGGTCAATTTTTGCGAAATTATCGTAAAAAGAAGACTAAGACAGAAAAAAGTGCAGGAAAAATCGTACTGCAACACTGCCAGCCGTACTGCGAAGTAGCGTCGCGCGTCGCTCTGATTCTGTTAAAGGGTTTAGAACAACCAAAGTGGAGAAAATTAACAGCCATATTGAAAGCCTTCAACTCAAGGTAGACTAAAGGCACTTTGCGACTCATCTACTTCTAGTAGGCAACTAGCAACTTCAGCTGATATAACTTTAATTTAATAAGCTCATGTGTGCGGGATGTGCCAGCGTGCCACATTACTGACACCTTAACTAAGTAATAACGTACTGTAGTGTGCGTGTTAATGTTGACATTTACGCTTGGTAACCACGTTTTATACTTTTAATACTTAACCCCTTCCCCGCCCACTAGTTACTGAAGTGACCAGCTACGGAACAGAGAAAAATTAAGTCCCAATATGCAACGCGAGTTTTGTGACGAGTCCCCGGGGACCCCAAGCAAGGGGATTGAGCGTAGCCCAGCAGTCAGCAAACCCGACTACAAATCAAGTGAACGGTGGTTCAAAGCCGATTGAAAAGTGAACAAAAATACCATGGTGCCATCTAGCGGCAGTGATATTGCTGACCTTTACAGCTTGCTCCCAGGTGCACGAGGACGTACCAAATTTTCACTCAATAATTAATGAAGTCGCGGCTTGTTCATTTTGTTAAAAGAAATGCCATTGTGCATTCCGTCACTTGGTACAAGCAGCTGCTAGATAGTACTTGATAGCACTAGATGTTACCAGATTTTTGCCTACTTAACAATCAGTGATAGTGCCACTGTAATACATTTGTATGCATTGGTATTTGGGCAGTAGCAACTAGCAAGCAAGCAATTGAACAAACACTAGTAACTTAATTGTTGTACTCTGTTGAAAAACGGAAAAATTAACGCTAAAGTCAAAACGTAGCACTTTGTTCAGTTGCTTTGGCGAATTTTCGATGAACTTCTTATTAAATGATGGTAAAAATTAATTAATAATAGCAACGTTCATCTTCATCAGGCTTCTTTCATCTGAACGTTGCTATTATCAATTAATTTTTACCATCATTTAATAAGAAGTTCATCGAAAATTTGCCAAAGCAACTGAACTAAGTGCTACCTTTTTACTTTAGGATTAATTTTCCCGTTTTTCAACATGTCAAGCAATAGTCAAAGTAAAAACCTCCATCGCATTGTTGTACTCTTACATCTTATTAAAATCTGATCATCATCAACATAATCTGATTAGTTTGATTATTGTTAAAATCATGATTATTTCTAACCCTGTGACACAGTGGCACGTGTCTTCATATTTTCCAGTGCCTTTATGTACAGGCCATTTTTACTCGGATAATGACACTCGGATTACACTGTTTGCTTTGAGAGAGATTCTACATGTTTACCCTGAATATTTTTGGATCTGGTTTGAATTTGAGAGGTTTCTTTTTCACATAACCCCAAATTATGCACTAAATTCAATCTCAAAACTCAATAAAGAAATTCGCTATAATAAAATACAATGGGTAAACAAGGGCATCCTTACCCTATGTATTTATAAACTCCTGCCCAATTCTAAATAACTGAATTTTTTATTTCTCAAGTTTGCTCTAACATTTGAAACTTGACTTGGCATGCCTCATGCAACTTTACTTAACATTAGTGTATTATCTGTTATAAACAAATGGTGTTTCAAAGACTGTTGTGTCAACCTAGGAACGTTCCTAGGTCTCAAATTTAACCCAACCAAATCTGTGAGTTTTTCTTCCCTGCACGCAGTGACTAAGAAATCTGGAGCTCCCAACAGTTGCTTTAAATGGTTATGCTTTAGTATATGTTCAGCATGTGCAATACCTAGGCACGGTAATTTGCCTGACGTAAGAGATGACAGTGATATTCTCAATCAGCGTAGAAATACCTGTACCGTAAATCGTGGATTAAATGCCCATGGGCTTATGCAGTTAATTTGGCAAAAATAGGGGGATGGGCTTTAAATCAAGCATTATCAATTTTCTAACCTTTCTGGACATCTATTACAGAAAATTCTAAGGTTTTGAACGATCTCTGAAAGACCAATTTTTATCCTTTAATTGCTGTGAAGAAGGGAGGAGGCTTAGGTGAGAGATGCCTTGTGCAGGTGCTAGGAGCTAAAGGAAGAGTCCACTATTACTATAGGGAGGGACATTCAAAATACCGTAGCAGTTTTTACTCTGAAAGCTCATATTGAAAAAAATGTCAGTCCTGAATTTTAGATTACAGGAATCTCACCAGATTCTTGCGAATTTTCAACAGACAGTATTCGTCCGTCTTGGTCAGGCACTAAGAGAATTTGTAGAGGTTGTAACTACATCGTTTTGGACATCGTGATTCGAAATCAGCGCTCGGCGTGGCCCACTGCATGCGTCGGGCCTACTGGATGCTTCCGGCTCACTGGATGCGATAGGCCTACTACATGCAGCAGGTCCTCTCTCCCATCGGCTTGAGAGTCTCGCTGAAAAATCTTTTCTCAGTAGAAACCTGATTCCCGGATTAGAAGCACCCTGTGTATTCATTAGAGTAGCTCCATTTTTTACATGGTGCTGAATGGCCAGGGACTCTAGTCCTCTTAAAGTGGCACTATCACCGATTGAAAGCAGACGAAATCTGACAACATCTAGTGTTCTGTAGTACCATCTAGCGTTTGCTTGCACCAAGCGAAGGAATGCATAACGGCATTTCTTTTAACGAAACAAACAAGCCACGACATCCTCAATTATTGAGTGAAAATTTGGTTCATCCTCGTGCACCTGCGAGCAAGCTATAAACGTTAACAATATCAATGTCGCTAGATGGCGCCACGGTATTTTCGTTCGCATTTCAATCGGTGATAGTGCCACTTTAAATGACGATCATATGGGACGTTTAATTTTAGCAGTGTAGATGTTTTGCTCCAGCCAATCTCTTGCTTCGTCTCCATGTGATGGGATGTAATGCTGTTTCTTGTGTCTTTATTCTTCGTATCAGCCATGTGTTGTTTAACTCTCTTTCTAACTCCCACTCGTGTTTCTCCAATGTAGTAGGCCCATCACATCCAGTGAGCAAGAAGCATCCAGTAGGCCCGACACATGCAGTGGGCCACACCGAGCGCCGACTTCGAATCACGATGTCCAAAACGATGTAGTTACAACCTCTACAAATTCTCTTAGTGCCTGACCAAGACGGACGAATACTGTCTGTTGAAAATTCGCAAGAATCTGGTGAGATTCCTGTAATCTGAAATTGTGCGTAAAATTCAGGACTGACATTTTTTTTTTGTAGGGAGGGAGAAGGGAGCCAGTAATCATAGCAAGCAGTACTATCTTTATTCACATCATATAACTTTTAGGTAATGTTTCGTAGAAAAACAACAATTTGAGGGGTGGGCTTTAGCTTCAACTGGGCTTTTAATACACGATTTACGGTATGAGGGCAAACACCATTCATAGGTGGTTTTGTGGTTGCAGCCAGGAAGTTATGGCCACTGCTTATAAGTCACAAACCTATGGCATGCATCTCTGGACAAACGGCTGAACCCAGTGCTTTGAACAGGCTCAGAGTGCTATAACAGCAGCCTTTGATTCTTGCTTGGTTTTTCCACCTGGAGCAGTGCCAGTATGTTGTTTGCAACCTTGGGTGTCCCTAACTTTGGGAAGTGCATAGACAGAGGATATATGCCTTCTTGAGCAGACTGTACTCCTCGGCCAATCCCATTGTGAGGGCAGTTGTGGACTCGGTCTCCCTACTGTCAGGGATACCCTGTCCTCTATGTAGGGAATGCTTCAGTGGAGGCTGTAAAGTGGTTCCTGTGTTGTTCTGTTATACTTTGGTATTTGATTTGTTTTATTTGTCTTATTTGTTTTATTTGTAATGATTCTAAAATGGACCCTTGCTGGTCTGAAATAAAGTTAAGTTAAAGTGGTGCAATAATTAAGCCACCCGTCTCCTAACTAAATGACTGGAAATGCAACTGCAATGAGACGATCTAAAACACTGATGGTGTTAACATCCATCAATCTTCCTTACCTTCATCCCATAGCACCTTCCTCTTCCCAAATATCATAAATCCCAACTTAAATTCACCACACATACCTCCCCCAATCAAAACAATCCCTCAGCAACAGCTCCAGTTCTTCCCTTCCCCTCCTACACAGCCACATCATCCGCAAAAGTCAAAACAAGCTTCTTAAGGTATCTTTCCCCTATTCTGCCCCACCATAGCCCCAACCCGTCACCACAATTTTTCTAAAGACCTTTTAAGTAAACAATGAACAGAAGCAGGGACATAGGGCAACCATGTTTAAGACCCGTCAAAAGCGAAATAAAACACGCTTTTGGTCCAGTACTGCTCTCAATCCACTCTAGCTCCACACCATCCTTCAAAATCTTAAGACAAGTTCCCATGTACACCTTCCTAATTAGCTGAATAAAGCACTCCTCAACCCCTATCTTCCTTAAAACCTCCCACCACAGCTCCACTTCACGCCATCATCAAAGGGCTCAGAAATGCAGTGGCCAGAAAAAGCAATCCACACTTGCCTACCTTTCTTATGTGACACTTCGATTGCCTCCATAAGACAAACATGTTACCTTTGATCCTTCTTCCCCCCTCCAAAACCATTCTGCACTGCTCACCCCTGCTCTCAAGTCTCTTCTCAGTGTGGCTTTAAAAACCCTCACGAAGGACTTTTACACCTCTCTTGTGTTGGCCATCAGTCTGTAGCTACCCAACTCATTCTGGATCTTCCATTTCCGCTTATGCACTAATCCACCCCCCACACTTTTCCAACCCTCTAGAAACTTTCCCCACCTATTTGACGACCCAATTCAAATCGCACAGCATTCTCTTCTTCTCTTTCCTACGCAAACCTTCAACAGCTCCCGTGCAATCTCATCTTGGCCCATCCATCACCTTCCCAAACTCGCTGGTTTCTTCAGGCACACCCTTACTTCCTTCGACAAAGTGGCCGTGAAACTCCTTATTAAAACTTTCATTAGACCAGCACTCGAGTTCTGTGCGCCTGCTTGGAACCAAATTGGGAAAGGAAAATCTGAAGCAATTGAGCGTGTGCAGCGTCGTTTCACCAAACTTTGTCCTGAAATCAGACACCTGTCATACAATGAAAGGCTAAACGAACTCCAGCTGCCAACGTTGCAGGAAAGGCGAGTCAGGGGTGACCTGATCGAGACCTTTAAAATATTGAATGGGCTGGTGAAAGTTGACAGAAACACTTTTTTTACCCATCGGCACACTGCCACCAGAGGGCACAAGTTCAAACTCTTTAAATCCCCTGCCAGAGTCAACGTTAGGAAGAATTTCTTCAGTCACAGAGTGATCAACCCGTGGAACGCGCTGCCTCAGGACGTGGTTGGGGCAGCCTCTGTGAACTCTTTCAAAAACCGTCTTGACAGGTTTTGTAATAGGTAGATAGCCTATCTGCGGGCTACTACTGCTGGGCACCACAGGCTTTGGCCTTTGCCGACTTCTCTTTTATAACTTTATAACTTTATCCTTGCACATTTTAAAGGCATTCCCCAGTTCCTCAGGGGAAATCTTTCTCTTTATACATCCCCCCTCTCCCTGGTTCTCATTCAAAACCCCTCGACTTCCCTACAGATCTCCCTCAAATGGACACATCTGGTCACATCTATTAGCCAATCCTGGTCAAATCCATTAGCCAGGTCTGGTCGCGGTGAAGGTATGACGTATCGAATACTCTGCTGAGCTTGTTGAGCTGTATTGTAGTTTAGGAAGGTACTGAACGGCGGACGCAACATCACTGCGCACGCGCGACGTCAAGTTTGGAGCCAAACTGCCTCTAACAGTGGTGCGTTCTGTTCGCTCTGTTCGGTGCTTTAGGAAGGTACTGACCGTTAGTTTATTATATGCCGAGTATCTTTCAAGTTCAATATCAATTTCAACAGATACTATCTCAGTTGACCTTGTATGCGCGGATACCCGAAAATATTGGTGGTGTCGTTCTTCTTCTCCACAGATGGCGCCTGCTGTTTTTATGACAAGTAGTTCATAACAGTACAACGGATTGGTGGGACCAGAGAATTTACTCCATGGATTCTCTACCAGACACACGAGAAAATGACGGTGAGAATCTATTTGTATGTGGAGTGTGTGGCAAGGACTTTGCCCACAAATCGAGTTGTAGACGTCACATGCGTACACACAGTGGAGAGAAACCGTTTGAGTGTGCTGTGTGCGGCAAGGTATTTGCAGTAAAATCGTATTTGACAAAGCACATGTATTTGCACGGTGAGCAGAAACCTGTTGAATGTACAAAATGTGGCGAAGCGTTGAAAGACAAGGACGATTTACGAAGTCACATGTCAATACATAGTGAAGAGAAACAGTTTGTATGTGGTGTATGCGGTAGGGCATTTAAGGACAAATCCAACTTTCGAAAGCATGAGTTTGGACACACTGGTGAGAAACGGTTTGAGTGTGAAAAATGTGGCAAAGGCTTTACACGCAGTTTTAGTTTCAAGCGACATTTACTCATACACAGTGGTGACAAACCGTACGAGTGTAACCTATGTGGCAAAATATTTGCGTTTGAATCTTATTTAACGAAACACATG
>JAHWFP010082456.1:0-12341 GCA_023313725.1 Lithobius niger
CCGTCTGATTTCCACATCAGCTCTTCGTCTTTCTTCACGTGGTTGACGCAGTTGGTCCATTTTTCAGCAGTTGCTTCGTCACGGTAGTCCCCTGTTCCTTTTTTTTCTGCAAATACAAGCTCAGCACCAGGCACAAAACCATCTTCGTTTCCTGCATGTAGTACTATTAAACGACCACCCTTTCCACTCGGTGCCTTTAAACCTGTCGTTAATCCTTCTAAAAACGCTTGCTTGCTACTTTTTACAGTTGAATCTTGCCATACTTTTGATTTGGTGTCGCCAGCATTCACCGAAGTTTCATCCAGAAAATAAATTGTTCGTTTTGAATCTCGATGTTGTCTAATTGCCCGTAGATACCGTCTGCGCCACAACACGATGTCATCCCGTTCAATAAGTAACGAATTTCGGTTGCGTTTGCGAAACACAAAATTTAAATCTTTCAACATGCCTCTCATGGACGGCATTCCAAAATTTGGTAGGCTATCATCAGCATTCACTGCTTCTCTTACTTTCTTAACTGTGGGAATTTCGTTATTAAAAAAAAAAATAGTGCACCTTTCTTCGGATTGCTGACTGCGTGAAGTCGTCGTATATTTTCAGCCGCGATCGTTTACCGACGGAGCCAGGACGCCTTTTCCCGGGAGTTGTCAAGCGGCCCGCACTTGAACGGAACTCGGCCTTTATACTGAAGATGGAAGTCTTCGAAATTCCAGTTAATTCTGCTGTTTCAGCTACAATGGTCTTCACGCTCTTAAGTGGATCCTTTTGCCGACGTTTGCTGTACACATTCAAAACCGTCTGCTTCTGAGAGCTTGTCAAAGCCTTTCATGCAGCCTGGCGCTTGAAAAACGTGACCGGAGAGGAAGCAGCCATCTTGATTTTGGTCGATTGGCGGAGAAAAACGCAATATTTTGGCTTTTAATAAACTGCAGTGTACGAGTAATTTGTGTCGCTGTAATCAGGCTTACTAATCCACATTATTCATATGAAAGTTTGCTTTGGGCGATTAGCTATTAATAACTAATGAAATAACGTTTTTACATGCGCACTATTTCTCTTTAGTGCAGGGGTCAAGCATCGCGTGGTAGTGATTCGGCCATCTACCTATTCGCGTTGGTCCACGCTTGACCCCGATTTAGTTAATCGTTTCAGTCAGGTAAGAAGGCTGAAGGGTTGTTCCATTATGACCGAGTTTACATGGAGGTTATTTTCATCGCTTTATCACAAGGCGACCTAACTAACATCGATGTAGTGCTTAATGACGCTTTCCGAAAGTCTCTGTAACCAAATAACACACGTTCAAGTCACTTTACCTCCAACCTCCTCGTTATGCCGATATAAGAAAGTTGAAGCATTTCAACAACCTACCCGTACCCATAAAAGACCGATTTTCTGCCTCTCTCTAGTGACTGCTTGACTTTGATTGGTTGAAAAGTGCGCATGTAAACGTCACGAAGTAATTAAGTAAGTAAGTAGAGGGTTTAATGCACACACAAAAAAAAATTAAAGAACTACAATAAGTATAAACGCAAACAGTCTTATCACTCCCACGTACAGGTAAAAATAAGTATATGTAAAAAAAAATTACTATAAAAAATGCGAAAAAAACTAAAATTACTAGCAAGTAAAAATAAACACAGAAGGGTGCTCTCAGCACACACATATGGGGAGAGGGAGGGGTTGAAAATCAAGTTACGTAACAGTATCTCTTCCTAAAGCGTTTTCTTTAAATTAGTTTTAAACAAATGGAGTGATGGTAAATGCTTTAAGTGCTCAGGTAATATATCTCATTAGTGCATGGCGCTGTTGCTACAATTACACTGCGATAGTGTGGTTCTATGGTTTGTCACATAAAGCCTTCATGACTTATAACATTTATAAACATTTCTAAGACTTATAAAATCTCGCTTGACTGATACATAAGTTGAAATAAATAAAAACAACTGTGTCTTTTAAGTCGCCTATCTCAACGAGAAACAGCGTAAGCGCTCACCATGCAGGGTCGTAGTATCATCTTTCTTAAAGACACTTGGGGTGCGGCCGTACACATCCCATTGTGCTCTGTGAATCCTGGGATATTCTGTTCGGTTTTTGGCGCTTGTGCAGGTCATACAGAAAGCTCTGGAAAGCGTAAAACAAAAATGACACCACGCTGCCTTCCTGCCTTCCTGCTGGTTGTTGGTAATGGGATTGTAAGCTTTCCTCAAATTTGTTTGTTATAAGATTTTTCACTGTTTTGTATGTAAAAATAATCTGATTATTCGCTATAAGTTTGCAAAGTCTTCTGCACAATTAAAGAGTGTTGTTGTGTAGTCAATGCATCTGCAAAGGTCAAAATTCTGACTGCAGCTTTCTGAATTAAATGAAGCCTACGAAGGTTACTCCGAGAAATGTTGCTCCAGACTACGCTAAAATAATTTAAATAAGGTAAGGTAAATGCATTGTACAATGTACAACATCAAGAGGGTTCGACAATTTACGTATTGTTGCAAATGCCATAACCCTTTCGGACCCGAATTAATCCTGATGTGATTTTTTTAAGTGCCATATGTTAGGTCGGTCGTAGGATTAGAACCAGGATTCGCTTGCTTTGAAGACGAGGATGCAAACCACTGAGCTGTTGTTGCTAGCTTTGCTCGGGGCCCTCCAGAGCCCCCTTGAAAAGCTTGCTGCATGCGTGCGTGTGGACTTAGTTTTTGGCCTATCTAGCTTATGTCAGTTTGGACTATTTTGGAACTGAAAGGGCTAAGATACCAACAGTCCTCGACAGTTTGCTTATTAGTTGTTTGATATGCTCGTTCTATATTAAATGGTCGTCAATGGAACGCCATGAAATTTCACATAGGTTACTTGTTTTAAATTGAACACCTTGAAAACTAATGTTTAATTTTGTTTTATTATGAAGACGTTGCTGACGACACATAACTATATAATTAGTTTCTATGTGCTGTTCGAAGTATCCATTACCTATAAATTTTAGCATTCTGATCTCTGAATGCTCATTTCATCCAAGAGATTTAAAGTTGTTTAGAGCTGTCCAGCTCGGTAAACCAAGTGCTCATGCACACTCCTCCTTATAGAATCACCGAAGCATGACGGGTTGTCATCTTTTACTAACAAGCGGTTGTTCATTCAACTTGCGCGCTCCTCCTGTTCTTTACTGTAACCCTTCATTTCGAAGTTCCCTGTCGCCTCGGCTGGTTGTTCCAAGGTGACGCCTTCTCTATCCGCCATTGACTTCATTGATGCTTGGCCGTCCTTTCGTTTCCACCCCAAGTCTGTTGCCTCCCGGCCATCTTGGTTCGTACACTGCCGATTCCCCCTGATGATGTTGTCAGCCTTTCGTTTCCTCTTGCTGGACCGTCGGTACCTTCCACTGTCTGCACCCGCCACGCCGGGATCTGCTACCACAGTTTTCCTAACCAGCATTCCCCACATGGTGCGGTTTCTTCTTCAAGCAGATGCCTCTCTCCTCCATCCGACCCTCGCTCGCCGTGCCTGTCGCCCTCCCTGTTGTTGGCTCCAAATGACACCACTGACAACGTTTCGACCACATCTCCTGTTCCTAGGAGTCAGACCGTGAACCTCACTCTGATCTACCAGCACTCCACAATTAACTTCACAAAGTCAAAAAAATTTTCTCTACGACGACTGCCGAAAGAAATGCCCCAGAAAGCCGGCAAGAAACTCAACCTGTCTCCAGCAGCTGTCCTGCCTTTTGTTGGGAAGTGACTCACCTGCATTCCCCGGGAAAGACTCCCACCACATTGTTCTGGTCTTCCGAGCTGTTGACCATCACCTGCCTACTGGCCGTGATCGGCATTTACACACCTGTCGTCACTGCCCGGCGTGGCCTTCTTTTTGAGCGAATGCCACCTTGTTTCCCGCATTCTTGGCTTCCTGTCGTCTCCAGCTGCCCTTTAATCAGCCTCATTCACGGAACCATATACACTGCTACATCTCTGACCTGTGTAACAATCCGGTCATCTGCCAGTCGGCCATTGCCAGCAGCCTGTCGTTGTCGCCGGGCTCTTCATGCTGGCGTCCAAGCACATGGATGAAACACACTTCAACTGAAGCAAGGAATGGACCATCTCTTGCCAACCGAGACTTATCCCTCATCTGCTCAGTCGCTTCACGGGATCTTCGTCCCGTTGTTCCTACCACCTCAACCACTCATTGTATGGCACCCATCTTTCTCCCCTTAACGACAAGGGCTACCACCGACTTCTTGGAACAACCCACTGATCTGCTTCCAACTCCTGTCTAACCCTTTCAAAGACAGAACCTCACACTTTCGTGGACAAGACCTTACAAATCTGTCATTGCAAGCAACGGAGGTCCAAGCCTTCATCACCGTCAGCCTCGCAGAACAAGCCACACCCCTTGAGTGAATTGCAGCATCATCTTCACGGGCAACCTCTCACAAGTGTCTCCATTATCCATCAGTTATTTCCCACAAAAGGAAGCACAGCTCCCGACTGAAACCAACAGGCACACCTGATTTTCAAACATCAAACTTTCATTGGCCGCAGCCTGCTCCTTCTCATCGTCAGGACTACCTGCATTCCTCAGGCTCCTGGGAGCGTTTCCCTCTGGCTTTCGTCACTTCTCATCTCGTAAAGCTGCACCAGCTCATATGGTTCTTACCCATCCTTGGAGAGTGGCCACCAATCCGTTGCCAACTGCTGCCTTCCAGTCATCATGAACTTCCCGTCAAACTACAGCATCTGCTCACATCAAGACCACCTCAGCAACAGCACTGCAATTAAGAGGGGTGCAAAGGGTGCAAAGCACCCGGTCCAGGAGGTAAGGGGGCCCTATATTCAAAGCAGTGGGGCCAAATTTTTTCCTAAAACTACTGTAAAATAGGCTACAACCTAGCACCCAAAATTGTTTAATATTTTGGGGCCCTACAATTTACTTTTGCACTCCCCCTTTAAAAAAGTCTTGTTGCAGCACTGCTCATGAAAGGGGGCTTGCCCATTGCCCATTTCCCTGTCATTGTAATCTGCCAGTCGTTTCTGCCTCACGGCTAGTTACAGCCTTCAATGACCTGTCGCCTGCCTCATTCTCCAGCAACAGCCCTCACTGGCGTCCCCACAATGCGTGACTTTTTTCCAGCCGCCGCTCGCCTCCTAATCAGCCACCGTTCGCCATACCTGTCGTCTACCCTGTCGCCCTCCCTCTCATCTGATTTCAATAGCACGACACCCAACATCTCCATTCTCCACATCTCCGAAACCTTGCCATCAGACCGTGAAATCGTCTCCCGTTCTTTAAGCACTCCACTGTGAATTCTTCAAACTGCAGCAAGAGGCAAGTCCTAGAAAGTTGGCAGGAAACTCAAACATCCCTGCTGCCTCTGACTGGCACTTATCCTGACTTTTCGTCCTGCTCTTCTCAAGCCACTCTCGGAGCCTGTCGTCGACACATCCTGCATCACTCACCAGTCACCCTCCCTCTAAGAACAAGTTCCCATCCTCATAGACAAGACCAGACGTGCTTTCACGACAAACAACGAATGTCTTGACCTTCACCGCCACCTTTCAAGCAGAGCTCATCTTACACCCTTCAATGGGTTGCAGCACAATCTTCGGGCGGAACTCTTCGCAAAGGCAATCATTCCCAGCCTGTCAAACGGCAATTGCAAACGGCCGGGCAACTCCCCACCCGGCATCGACGAATGGACAAAACGTCAGTTGGAACCCTTTCGTGAAAGGCTTCACAGCATCACTGCTACACAAAACCTCATGACTGCAGTCGTCACAACCTCTCTTTTTTTCCCAAAATGCTTCACGCAAAACAGCTTTTGGCTGGAAAATTTTCTGACATTTCTACGACAACGACCAGCAGCTCACCGTCTCGATCATCAGGCGAATCACGCATCGAAAAAAAAAATTTTACCTTACCTTGCCAGACATCATGGAGGATCATCTCAACCCTCTAATGTAATGCCCCACCACGAACTGTTACTCTCTCGGATTCGTTATCCAGAAGTATTCCAGAAGAACCAGAACGATGTAAATGCACTGCTATTATCTCCGGATCTCCAAGACTAGACCGCACCAAGTTTGTGAAAAACACCGCTCCTGCCACAATTTTCCCACCCCCTGCTCATTCTACCGCTCCATCATCAGGGCGAAATTGATGTGACAGCAGAGATACAATGACGATCCGCGTTACGCACCATTCAATGAAAACGAAATAAAAGAACGTGACAACCTCAAGAAAGCTGTCAACATCTCTTACTCGCCTGGGAAAAAATCAAATCACTATTGCACCTTTCATCAAACACAGGCTCTACATCTTCAACCCTCGCTTCCAACCGATCAAGATTGAAATCTTCTCCTTCAGTTGCTCCTTTACCATCAGCCGTATCCACAGTAAACACCAGCCTTCACAACAACAGACTTCGACAACAGACAACAGACTTCGACTTCAACAACAGCCACCAAGCACACAATGCAACAAAACTACTCAACTGCTATCAACTGAGGTGGAAAACCATCCCATCAGATCAACATCTCCATCAGTTGACATTATGAGTCAGCTTGACAGTAATATATACGCAAGCTGACGTATATGTCTGGGTATATCTGGGTTAATGTATACGCAGTCAGCTTGCGTATACATTAACCCAGATGTATACGCAAATACATCTCTTCATCCTCGGTCACCATTTTTTTTTTATCCTGGACAAAGCTGACGCTGATGCTGACTTATCAAATCAATGCAATGATGCCATTGCCACCATTGATAAATTCACCAGCAAGGCATTTCTATTACTGCATAAGATAACCCACCCATCTTCACCTCGAACAAAAACCAGCAAACTCAAAAATTAAACTGCTTCCACTGCTCCCACCAAGCGCAAGTCTGCTCTGGTGCTTAACCTGCTGTCTTTTATCTGCAACACGGAGACCGCTTACGGCCGCTCGCCCAGACTTCCCGAACCTTCACAGAAGACTTGACGCAAGGCCCACGATCTTCGTTGTTACTACCCAAAAACTTCTTCTGCAAGACTCAACACACCAGTCAACCTACCAAAATTGGCAACACCGTCAAATCCTTTCGATTCCACGAGTCCCATCGACCAGGACCTGTCCACACCAAGTACAAACACCAAGCCGGCTGTCTCTGTGCACTCATCATCAGTTGACGCCATCTCATCTGACAGGTCAACAGCTAATTCGGCGCTCCCAGCCGACAAGGACGTCGTTATTAATTGTGGTAATATGACAATGCCGATGACTTCACTCCACTTTGTCCTGGCCTTAAGCCTTGCTACAGCCTGAAGACTAGCACCTTACCTTGCACAGACTGCCGTTCAAGAAGCAAAAGATGCTCATTTTGCTTTTGGCTTCACAACTAATCATCAAGTTCATCATCTCACTCAGACCGTTCTTTGTGAAATGTGAGCCACCCTCTTCCTACTTTTAAACACTCTTCAAAATTATTCAAAGTGGCAAGAAAGCTGACAAATCATGGAACTGAAGAATTCGAAATGCATCTTTGGACCAAGGTCATTTCAACTTCCAGCTGTTCCCACAACGTCACTCAAAATCCGTCCCTCTGGAACTAAACCACAATCAGGCCCGACTAAGTGAATCTCTGCATTCCTCAAACATTTCTAACCTTGACGAGCCACGATCAACTACTACTCAACTTCTACACAAAGATAAAAGCACCGACACAGTAATAAAGTGAATGCAAGCCAGAATGGTGCACAAAAAATACCCCATTCTGGCTTGGGTGTGTTATATTTTTTGTGCACCATTCTGGCTTGCTTTCACTTTATTACTCAACTGCTACTCAACTGCTACTCTGCTTTTCCCATCCACAATCAACCAATTTTTACATTTATACATTTTCACATTTTCTTGTTTGTGATCAAGGCACATAAAAATCGCGCTGAAAATTTATGAAATATGTTGATGTCTTTTGCTTGCGAATTGTCTGGCCCTGTCAGTAGCTTCGTTTGTTCTTTACTCAACCCAATAGGGAAAAAATCATCACGAAAACACGTCACCCTTTCACCAGCATCACGTTCATATGAAAGGGAAGAGCTCGTCCCGCCATTCATCGAGACATTTTTCTCCAACACTCTAATCAGAATAAAAATAAAACACAAAAAACATCATGACTCTTCAACCTTTCTCATCACCTCACTCAAATGAGCGCCACAATCACCCTCACACCACCATCTGGTCAGGATGGCCACAAAACCGCTGCCACAAGGATTCCATGGCTGCCACAAGGAATCCATGCCTCAGACGATGCCATCAACACAATCAAACAACCCAAGAAGAACGTCATTCCCACCCCAAATTGAGGTAAAGAGCTTCCGCTTCATCCGCCCACTATGAGATCTTCTCCATCCATAGGTTCTCAGGCATGTCCAGGGTTAATCCAGACAGCCCCCTAAATACTCCCCCGTTTTTCTCTTGTCATCTTAAATTTTTCACTTTCTCCAAAATTCCTCACTCACTTTCAGTGCGATTAAAATGAGTCTGGGACTCCGGGGATGCCAGCTCGTAACCTTGGTACCCATCAGGTGGTGCCCACTGCCGTTTTTTACGTGGTCAACTGTAAATGCAAAAATGTACAGATAATGGTGATTTTCGAATGGCACATAGAAACAGGAAATTGCCGGCCCCATGCTGGGCTGGCTAAATTTTGTTTCTATTGCCTAAACGGAAATAAACATTACCTGTACCCATCCTACCTCCCCTCTTGAGTCACCACCATGACATATTGAGAGGAATAAAAGAAAATAACCTGTCGTGCCTTGGCGCTTTTATAAGAAAGGTTATCGAGCTGGACCGAGCATGCACACTTACGTTACCGAGCTGGACGGTTTTAAACAACTTTAAATCTCTGATATGAGATGAGCATTCAGAGATCAGAATGCTAAAATTTAGAGTAATGCATATTTTCGTTAAGCAATAGCCTAGTTGAAACTTTTGCAAGTTCGTTGTTAATAGTGCATTGTAAGTCAATGAGATTTCTATTAGCTCCATGTGTTGTGGTGTCATCAGCAAGCAAAACGTATTTAATGATATCAGATACCTAAGTAATATCATTTATGTAAAGAATAAACAGAAGTGGTGTTGCGAGTTTAATTCCGGATTTCAACGTTGGAATTTTACCACCCCAGCAAGGTCATGCGGACGTCATCTGCCAAGCCTGAAGTCCACCTGACGTCATCTGCCAAGCCTGAAGTCCACCTGACGTCAAATTGTAATGTGCCGTTGTCAAAATTAATACTCAATTGTTAGTTGAAATAATCGATATTTGATCAATTGTTGTAACAAAACATAACTATGATTTGTCTGTACGTATATGCAATCAATTGTAACGCTCGAGCTCGCTTGATCATCCGCTGGGTGCTCCTAACAATTAGCTATTAACCTAAAATTCCATTCCGCCTCCAACTCTCCAACTCCCCGCATCAAAAGGTAATTCCGGCCCTAACATTAGAATTTTTCCCAATTTCCCCTATCCCCAACTTAAATTCAAACTTGACCCATCCTGTTGCTAGTCCACAACTGCAACCCCGTTGGTACTTAGTTTAGCAGTCACCAACTTAAAAAATTTTCCCGAAACTTATAAATCTAAATTTCCCCAAGTAAGCCTAATGCCGTTGACGTTCCATTTAAGGCCTTAAGCCTAGGTTAGTGTCGCCCAAGACTTCCGGCAAGCCTGAGCACAATATCGCTCAAATGTTATATTAAACCAACACCAAAACTGAACCACGACTTCTAGCCTTGATCCATCAGTAAGGTAAATTGGGAATTCCTGCAACCTCTTGACTACCACCACGGCACATTTTAGAGCTTGTCCCTTAACTGTGGGGCTGGCATTGGGGCGGCTCCCAGACGCACTAATTATCCCCTACAGTTTATTTGGTGCATCGGCTGGGAATCGAACCCGGGCCGCCCGCGTGGCAGGCGAGCATTCTACCACTGAACCACCGATGCAATCAATTGTAACGCTCGAGCTCGCTTGATCATCCGCCGGGTGCTCCTAACAATTAGCTATTAACCTAAAATTCCATTTCGCCTCCAACTCTCCAACTCCCCGCATCGAAAGGTAATTTCGGCCCTAACATTAGAATTTTTCCCAATTTCCCCTATCCCCAACTTAAATTCAAACTTGACCCATCCTGTTGCTAGTCCACAACTGCAACCCCGTTGCTACTTAGTTTAGCAGTCACCAACTTAACAAAAATTTCCCGAAACTTGTAAATCTAAATTTCCCCAAGTAAGCCTAATGCCGTTGATGTTCCATTTAAGGCCTTAAGCCTAGGCTAGTGTCGCCCAAGACTTCAGGCGAGCCTGAGCACAATATCGCTCAAATGTTACATTAAACCAACACCAAAACTGAACCACGACTTCTAGCCTTGATCCATCAGTTAAGATAAATTTGGAATTCTTGCAACCCCTTGACTACCACCACGGCACATTTTAGAGCTTGTCCCTTAACTGTGGGGCTAGCATTGGGGCGGCTCCTGGACGCACTAATTATCCCCTACAGTGGGCCAAGAATCGATCCTTGGGGAATGCTACAAGTAATACTTTTTTGGTCGCTGTGGATGTTGCGAAAATGAACTAGTTGTTTTCTACTGGTTAAATAGCTTTTAATCCAATTATGTGCAACACCCTATATTCCATTATGGTTAATAAGATATTGTGATCAATCGCGTCAACAGATTTTTTAGGGCTAAAAAAAAAGCTAGGGAAGCAGCCTGTCACTTCCTTAAAACAAAGTCGAAAGCTCAGTTAGTTGAATGGGGACGAAGGAATAGAGGAGGGTTTGGCTGATTGGGGATTGGATAAACAAGGTGCTACATCGAATTAGCAGGAATTACCGTGTATGCATTGCCATTGTAACACACTCCAACTTGAATATCCTGTAAACACCTCTCCCCTAAAGCGACGTGAGATCAAGTTGCCATAAGTTAGGACTGTAATATTCGAATATTCTTTCCTTAAGAGCCTATTCGAATATGATAAATCCCATTCGCATGTTTGGTATTAAGAAAAATATTACATAAACTTTACTGACGTGTGTGGGTATTTTTTATTTTTTTTTATTTTTAATTTGACATCGTGTTCCAGTTGGTGTTTCAAGTTTCAATCCCCAATTCTTTTTCCCTTTCTTCCTTTTCCTCTTCCATCCCAAGTATGCTGTAATGTGAATAGTGTTTGAGTTTTAGATTGCACAATTGAAGGAGGGAGGGAAAGAAGATTCATTTACTCTTTTAGTTTTAATAACCAGTTGTTATTTTCGAGAGTTGCATGTGTTAGACTAAATTAATCCTTACATTGTAAAGATTAATGTAAAGAGAATTTTTTGGAGGGGAGAGGCTGAGAAACGGCTTAAACGATAAAAAAGAACGTTTTTGAACAAATGTCCGAAAATTTTTGTTACGATTAGTCAAATGCATTTTTTGTTTATTCGTCCTACCTGAGTCCAGTCTAGTCAAGAAAAGGACCAGGATTAACATCCACTTTAATTTAAATTCCGAATGGTCTTTCCTCTAACGAAGTAAACAGTGCATTGAAGACATGCCTTGTGAGAATACAAGATACGCAAATCGGAGAAATAGATAAAACACAAATGCCCCAACTGGAGCTCGAACCCATGACTGCCCCTATACTAGCTAGCTTTTATATCCTCTGCATTGCCGGAAAGATACTGGCTGCAGGCTCCAGCTGAGCTTAGTATCTGTTCAGTCTTTCTCAGTAGTGAACTAAAGGCCACAAAAACAACCTAAAGTTCTCGATTCGAGACCCGGTCGGGGCAGTTGTCATTTCTTTCTTTCTCAGATTAGTGTGTATTACATTTTCACAAGGTAAATCTTTAAGACTATTTGCTTCGTTAACCCTTCAGTTTGTGATTTTTTTTAAATTTATTGCTTGGATTATTTCCAGTGTGGAGGCCAAAATGCAATTTTCTTTCTCTCTTATAATGTATGTTTGTGGCCTTTAGGTCACCACTCAGAAATATTGAACAGCTACCGCTAGCAAAAAAAATTCATAATTCTTACGCACGATCCCACCAACAGAATATCAGTTCATCAATATCCAGCTAATTTTCGACAGCTCTAAAAGAAAATGAGCTCAACTTTCCTTCCTACAAGTAACTAACCTGGAAGCCTGAGGAGGACAGTAGGAAGAAAATTTGATCTCATTTTCCTTTAGAGCTGTCGAAAATTAGCGGAATATTTTTGAACTGATATTCTGTTGGTGAGATCGTGCATGAATTCATTCCGATAGTTCTTCAAGAAAATTCACGTTCGAATTAGCCATTTTGGTGTGTTCAAGAAGCTACCA